>JAJJWX010001638.1:0-257752 GCA_023529315.1 Papaver bracteatum
CTCAACAATTAAACAAAACATGTTTTCTTAATTGATGGATAGAATGGAATACAATGGGGGTGAGGTGGATGTTTTGGAAAGAATCCAATGGGGGTGAGGTGGATGTTTTGGAAAGAATCCAATGGGGGGTGAGGTGGAAATGGATTTGGGTCTTGGGTTTTGGATCATGGGTTTTGGATCATGGGTTGTTTAATCCCATGAATTTGTAAACAAAGTTGCCACCTTTGATGTGCGCGAGCGGGTTGCAATGCTTCCAACTTTCTTCTCTTTTGTCTTCTCAATTCTTCCAAGCTTTATTTAGTACTTAAAAACACAAAATTAATTAATACAAATATTTAATCTTGAAGATGGTAAGAATACGAGAATTTGGGATAATATATGACTTTCAAGCGCGAAAGATGAGTTAAGTGCCAATGAAAAGGTGTATGAATATGCAATATTTGGCACTCATCAAATACCCCAAACCTGAATTTTACTTGTCCTCAAGGCAAAGAAATCCGTAAATCCTAACTATACCAATGTCGCTGGTCTCTCGAATGCATTTAGCGTATGCACTAAGCCTTTAAACCCCTAGGTGTCCCTAGTGGACGAGTTGTAGTCTCGTGAGGGCCTACCAAAGATGTACCCACAAAACCTTCTCAAATTTCAGAGCATCATAGAAATGTCTTCGTCTTGGTCTTCAATTGTAGATGATGAACTTCGAATTTCGTAGAACCTTGACAATTTGGATTTTTTTTTTTTTTTTTTTTTTAATTTTAGACCCGCTACACAGCTGATCATATTTTTTTTTAGAGACCCGCTACACATCTGGTCATAGTAAACACACTACAAAAGACCCGCTCCACAGCTGGTCATAAAAGATAACAACAAAAGACTCAAAAAAAAATAATGCAAAAGACTACAAAGGATCCTACAAAAGACCCGCTACACAGCTGGTCATAAAAAAATAACAACAAAAGACTCAAAAAATGCAAAAGACTACAAAGGATCCTACAAAAGACCCGCTACACAGCTGGTCATAAAAAAATACAAAAGACTACAAAGGATCCTACAAAAAGACCCGCTCCATGACTGGTCATAAAAGATGCAAAAGACTACAAAGATCTACAAAAGACCCGCTCCCTGACTGGTCATAAAAAATAACAACAAAAGACTCACAACACCATATGCAAATACTCCCCCAAACCTAAATCTAACATTGTCCTCAATGTTTCAAAAGGACAGAAATAACAACAAACCATGAGAACAAAACCGATTCAAAGGAAAGAGATTACCAAATGCAAAAAGGTTGGTGCTAACCATAGAAGGATGAATGCTTTGAAAGCAAACAATAAGAGTGATAAGACAAAAATTTGGTTAGTACAAAATATATACAAAATACAACTTAACCGGTTCATGAAACAAGATTTAACAATATCTACTGGATTATATACAAAGATTCACCATACACTAGCAATCTAAAGAGTTGAGGATCAACCCAAAACATGAAGTGCAGAAATTTTAACAATCTCACATAATTATGATATGATAGAAATGCAAGTGAGAAATTAAAACAAAATGAGATGCCCCCAAACCTAGATTTTTCAATAGTAATACTTTTGGGCACGAAATCTAACAATTTTAGGGGTTCATCACGCAGAAGGTCTAGCTCAAAATGGGATTTGTTCGGGATGGGAAGAGAAACATCAATGCATTCCAGATATGACTTCTCAATAACAGGATATTTAGTGGACAAAAAGTCCAAAAGAATTTGAGATGCACATAACTCTAACCCTAGGTTTGGAACTGTCAACCACATCGATTCAGCACACTTCAAAGGAACAATTCTTAGGTCCACTGCAAGACCATCAGTTGGTGACTTAATCAGGAGAGTAGGCACCTCTAAGTTTCTCATATGGATGAGATCAAGAGTACCATTATCATTAGTTACATTAACATCTCCTAAGTCATCTACAAGTGCTACATCATGCTCACATTCATAGAACAATTCAGCAAGACCCAAATCAGTTTCATGATCATCAAAGTTTTATTCTCATGCATAGACAAATCGAAAGAGACATCATGTTGTGACCTAGGTATAGAATCGGACACGTCAATTATATTTTCATGCATAAGATCATTAGTGTCGACGGGAGATTTAACATTTTCTAAGTCGGACACAAGAAATGTGTCATGCTCTTGTTCACAGGACAATTGCACGGGATCAAGATCGGTATCAACATCCCATGTATATGGAACATTAGAAGAAACATCACTCATTAAGGTCGAGGCAAGAGAAGCCTATTGTCTCGAACCCAAAGGTTCGACAATATTTTCAGTAAAAACATGTTCTTCTAACATAACATCATCATCATTATCATCACAGAAATGCTTTTCCCTATTCAAAATCGTAGTATTTCTTGTCCCTTCATTTAAAACAGGTTCATATGCAATATTAGTTGCACAAGTAAGACTAGGCATACTATTTTCACATTTTATTTCATTAGGACAAACAAACATTTCATCCTGAAATTTCTCCCTTCCTACATTTTGTAAACGAATCAAATTCATTTTTAATAATGCATTAAGTTGTTCGATGGAATGAGAGTCTTCAACGATAGGAAATTCATAATCAATGCTATATGGTTTATCATGCAATACACTCCTAGCATTATTTTGTTCGATGAGTCTGAGATTTTCCTCCACAGATTGAGAAGTACAAAAATTTTCAACTCCCCACTGTGGTGGATGATACATATGTGCAGGGTCATTAGGGTCTATAAAATACTGATCGCAACCTTCGAAAGGTTGATTATGGTCCCAATGACTATCAGCTTTGTAATCTGTTGGCATTTCATATATTGGATTTTCATGATATTCTCTAAATTGCCTAAAATCATGCAAAATATAGCAATTCTCAGCAGGATGGCCTAAGCCTCCACATAAGGTACAAGCATAGATTTCCGATTTCCTAGAAGAATTATATGCGACAGATTCATGCATTTGCATTTCTAAAGCTGCAGTTCTAGCTTCTAACTGGTCCAAAAGTGATGATTGTGAGAGTTGGGAACTGTAAAGATGTTCATTTTCACCCTGTGGTGGATGATACATGTGTGAGTAGTTATTAGGGTCCATGTATTGATGCTCAGGACTGTGAAAATGTCCATAAAACTCCATATAACTATTGACATCATGGTACATGTTGGAGGCTCATAATATGAAGCATGCTCGTAAGCAAGCTCTCTGATGGATTTGTTTCCATCCCCACCTGCAGACCAGAATCCTGACATAATCTCTAACTAGAACTAGGCTTGTTGCAGAGATTGGGATGTACACACTGAAAACAGACCAATATTTTTTTTTTTTATTATTGGTTTTTTTTTTTTTTGACAAGCCCGTTCTCTAATTACCTCGGGCATACATTAGAAAAAGAAAATAAAAGAAGAAAAATCATAAACGGAAGGGAAGTTCTATGCAATCGCAAACAAGGCTGACTCCACCATAGTATACTTACTGATTTCTAGCAAACAAAAAGCATGATGTATCCACTTAGATTGTTTTGTAGACCAGCTTCTAATCCTTCGAAAGGGAATTCGTTACAATGCGAGCAAACCCTTCGGAATCAATTTGAGTTTAAGTAAATTGAATAGAGTCGAGGAAGCTGATAGAGATTTGATACCCAAGGCCTCACCGTATTACAAGGCGGCGCAGTCACGCATTCAACTTACAGAAACTATCATGAACTTCGAAGTATGCTTAAAGAGTAACCAATATTTTTCGAACGACTTTCCTACTAAGCTCGTTACCTTATAGGTCTCGTTCTATTCCAAATTTTAAAGCTTAGGTTCACGTTAGGTATCGTTTCCTAAGGCGGGCAAGAAGAGAACGGTGATGAAATCCGAACTCTTATCTTGTATGGCCAGTCCTTGCCCTTTACTAGGAAAATAAAGCAGCCGTATTCAATTCCTCAACATATATGCAAACGAAGGAATACAGTAACTCGCTAACAAGGGATTCGCGAGTGTTTCGACAAACTTACCTCCGTTCCGGACGGGGGATGAACCGTTGTTGTTGACTCGGGCCACGACTCCTATGTCATGAACGAACCCGAGGGGCCGAGGTGATATTGTAATCACCGTCCTTCTCTGCAAACAGTTTGATATTTAATACTACCCTTCCGTAGGGTTTAAAAATAAAAATAAAAATAGAATGTCCAAGTCGAAAGTCCAAAATAAGGTGCAAAAGGAAAAGAAAATTACAAGAGTAAAGGAATCCTAATACAAACTAAAAATAAATAAAATAAACTCTCTTTTTTTTTTTATTAAAATAAAAACTTCTTCCGCTTTCTTTCGCTTCCTTTCCTTCGCCTTTACAACAGCTACTCAGGCACCTGTTGAGCTCAAAAGAGGTAGTTAGGGTTTCGAAGTTTTAAAGCAAAATAAAAAAAAAAAAAAAAAAGTGTAAAATTGCCTGTGAATAGTAACAGTGAACTATCGTTGCTACAGTAACAGTAACAGTGAACTATCGTTGCTACAGTAACAGTGACAGATGAAGAACACGAAGAACAGACGCTTCAGAACGACACAGAGAATAATTGTCGTTGTTTAACAGTGACACATTGAATAACTGTTGTTGAAGTGCGACAGTTTTATGCGATTGTTCTGGGCGGGCGTTTTTTTTTTTTTTTTTGGTGTTCCTGAATACGCTACAGTAACATCGACTTTTGTACATCGTTTTATCTACAGTAAAATTATATCAGAATTGAACATCACACGTTCAAATATTACTAGAGTTGGACCTGAGTTTCTCGTTCGGATGAACTGGAGACGAAATATGTCAGAATTGAACATCAGAAGTTTAAATATTACTAGAGTTAGACCTGAGTTTCTCGTTCGGATGAACTGAGGATGAAATATATCAGAATTGAACATCAAAGGTTCAAAGACTACTCGAGTAAGACCCGACTTTCTCATTCTGATGAACTCGAGACGAAATATATCAGAATTGAACATCACGGTTTCAAAGATTACTAGAGTTAGACCTAAGTTTCTCGTTCGGATGAACTGAGGACGAAATATATTTAATTGAACATCACGAGTTCAAAAAGATTACTAGAGTTAGACTATCGAGTTTTCGTTCGGATGAACTGAGGACGAAATATATCAGAATTGAACATCACAGGTTCAAATACTACTCGAGTAAGACCCGACTTTCTCATTCTGATGAACTGGAGACGAAATATATCAGAATTGAACATCACACGTTCAAATATTACTAGAGTTAGACCTGAGTTTATCGTTCGGATGAACTGGAGACGAAATATATCAGAATTGAACATCACGGATTCAAATATTACTAGAGTTGGACCTAAATTTCTCATTCGGATGAACTGAGGACGAAATATATCAGAATTGAACATCACAGGTTCAAATATTACTAGAGTTGGACCTGAGTTTCTCGTTCGGATGAACTGGGGTCGAAATATATCAGAATTGAACATAACAGGTTCAAATATTACTAGAGTTGGACCTGAGTTTCTCGTTCGGATGAACTGGAGACGAAATATATATCAGAATTGAACATCAGAAGTTTAAATATTACTAGAGTTAGACCTAAGTTTCTCGTTCGGATGAACTGAGGACGAAATATATCAGAATTGAACATCACAGGCTCAAATATTACTAGAGTTGGACCTGAATTTCCATTCAGATGAACTGAGGACGAAATATATCAGAATTGAACATGTTGGTTCAAAGATTACTAGAGTTGGACTGAGTTTTCGTTCTTGATGAAGCGGGGACGAAATATATCAGAATTGAACATCACAGGTAAAATATTACTAGAGTTGGACCTGAGTTTCTCGTTCGGATGACCTGAGGATGAAATAAATATTTTACAGACTGTGAAAATGACCATACTACCCTTATTGGAAAAAAGTGCAATAAATATTATGGAATGCATGAAAATCTAATTGTCATAAATTTTTTCATATTAATTGTCATTCCTTTTTTCATATTAATTGTGAAAAAAGGAATGACAATTAATATGAAGAAATTCATGACAATTAGATTTTCACAGTCTCCATAATATTTATTGCACTTTTTTCCAATAAGGGTAGCATGGTCATTTTCACGCGATCTCCATAACATTTATTGCACTTATTTCTAATAAGGGTAGTATGGTCATTTTCACAGTTTGTAACATTTACTTTACTTATTTTCGATAAGGGTAGTATGGTCATTTTCACAGTCTCCATAATATTTATTGCACTTATTTCCAATAAGGGTAATACGGTCATTTTCAGTCAGTAATATTTACTTTATTTATTTTTGATAAGGGTAGTCTGGTCATTCTCACAGTCTCCATAATATTTATTGCACTTATTTCCAATAAGGGTAATATGGTCATTTTCACAGTATGTAATATTTACTTTATTTATTTTTCAATAAGGGTAGTTTGGTCATTTTCACAGTCTACATAATATTTATTGCACTTATTTTAATAAGGGTAATATGGTCATTTCTCAATCTGCAATATTTACTTTACTTATTACACGTAATTGGGTGGTCCGGTCATTTTCTTTGTCTCCATAATATTTATTGCACTTATTTCGATAAAGGGTAATATGGTCATTTTCAAAGAGTGTAATATTTACTTTACTTATTTTTGATAAGGGTATGTGGTCATTTTCACAGTCTCCATAATATTTATTGCACATATTTCTAATAAGGGTAATATGGTCATTTTCTCAGTCTGTAATATTTACTTTACTTATTACACTTAATTGGGTAGTCTGGTCATTTTCAATGTTTCCATAATATTTATTGCACTTATTTCCAGTAAGGGTAACATGGTCATTTTCAAAGAGTGTAATATTTACTTTGCATATTTTTGATAAGGGTAATCTGGTCATTTTCACAGTCTTCATAATATTTATTGCACATATTTTCAATAAGGGTAATATGGTCATTTTCACAGTCTCCATAATATTTATTGCATCTATGGTAGGCTTAGAAAGATACCTACTTCTATGTATAAACTGCAAGTGCACAGTGTCGACAAGCAACACAGGGCAAGCACAGGTCGAACCACAGAGACTTGGAGAGTGTAGAAGTTGATTCTAAATCCTGATTCAGAGAGTAACCAAAAGGGGTTTGATTTTGTCGATACGACGATATGATTTTCAAGTGACTGAAATAATAAAAGTAAAAGATGCAAATAACAAGATATGTAAACAATGATAATATGGATACTAGGGTATTCAAATCCACCAATAACCTATGATATGCATTCAACTTGTAATATTATTCTTGTCCTTATAGTAGATTCAAGTCTACCTTAGTATAACTAAGGTGTTTCTCCAATGGATAATTTAATAACAACTAAAGTATTTCTCCAAAGCATTAATTGTCTAATTAAGCACAACTAATCTAAAGATCAATATTTGGTTAAGCATGAGTTGTAGCATAATCAACATAGAGATATTCTAACTACAATGGATACATGGCATACATTGTGAGAGCAAGATGTTGACAAACTTGGATTAAATTATATCTTTAAACAATTCTAAACTTTCAAGAACAAGATACAAGATATGAATACATACCAATGAGATTAGGGCTTCATCTAAACCCTAGTAAATGAAATTAGAACATGAAGAACATTACAACAAAATTGAAATTTGATAAACTAACATGAACAAGCTATTCTTGGATGAGTTTTCAACACAAGAACCCTCTTTATTTATACACAAAAATTCTCTCACACTTGGGATTCGAAATTTACTGTAGCAACCACTCAACAATTAAACAAAACATGTTTTCTTAATTGATGGATAGAATGGAATACAATGGGGGTGAGGTGGATGTTTTGGAAAGAAACCAATGGGGGTGAGGTGGATGTTTTGGAAAGAATCCAATGGGGGTGAGGTGGAAATGGATTTGGGTCTTGGGTTTTGGATCATGGGTTTTGGATCATGGGTTGTTTAATCCCATGAATTTGTAAACAGGTTGCCACTGATGCGTGAGCGGGTTGCAATGCTTCCAACTTTCTTCTCTTTTGTCTTCTCAATTCTTCCAAGCTTTATTTAGTACTTAAAAACACAAAATTAATTAATACAAATATTTAATCTTGAAGATGGTAAGAATGCAGAATTTGGGATAATATATGACTTTGAAGCGCGAAAGATGAGTTAAGTGCCAATGAAAAGGTGTATGAATATGCAATATTTGGCACTCATCAAATACCCCCAAACCTGAATTTTACTTGTCCTCAAGTGAAACAGAAATCCAGAAATCCTAACTATACCAATGTCGTTGGTCTCTCGAATGCATTTAGCGTATGCACTAAGCCTTTAAACCCCTAGGTGTCCCTAGTGGACGAGTTGTAGTCTCGTGAGGGCCTACCAAAGATGTACCCACAAAACCTTCTCAAATTTCAGAGCATCATAGAAATGTCTTCGTCTTCGGTCTTCAACTGTAGATGATGAACTTCGGAATTTCGTAGAACCTTGACAATTTGTAACCAATTTTTTTTTTTTTTTTTTTTTTTATTTTAGACCCGCTACACAGCTGATCATATTTTTTTTTAGAGACCCGCTACACATCTGGTCATAGTAAACACACTACAAAAGACCCGCTCCACAGCTGGTCATAAAAGATAACAACAAAAGACTCAAAAAATAATAATGCAAAAGACTACAAAGGATCCTACAAAAGACCCGCTACACAGCTGGTCATAAAAAAATAACAACAAAAGACTCAAAAAATGCAAAAGACTACAAAGGATCCTACAAAAGACCCGCTACACAGCTGGTCATAAAAAAATACAAAAGACTACAAAGGATCCTACAAAAGACCCGCTCCACAGCTGGTCATAAAAGATGCAAAAGACTACAAAAGATCCTACAAAAGACCCGCTCCACAGCTGGTCATAAAAAATAACAACAAAAGACTCACAACACCATATGCAAATACTCCCCCAAACCTAAATCTAACATTGTCCTCAATGTTTCAAAAGGACAGAAATAACAACAAACCATGAGAACAAAACAGATTCAAAGGAAAGAGATTACCAAATGCAAAAAGGTTGGTGCTAACCATAGAAGGATGAATGCTTTGAAAGCAAACAATAAGAGTGATAAGACAAAAATTTGGTTAGTACAAAATATATACAAAATACAACTTAACCGGTTCATGAAACAAGATTTAACAATATCTACTGGATTATATACAAAGATTCACCATACACTAGCAATCTAAAGAGTTGAGGATCAACCCAAAACATGAAGTGCAGAAATTTTAACAATCTCACATAATTATGATATGATAGAAATGCAAGTGAGAAATTAAAACAAAATGAGATGCCCCCAAACCTAGATTTTTCAATAGTAATACTTTTGGGCACGAAATCTAACAATTTTAGGGGTTCATCACGCAGAAGGTCTAGCTCAAAATGGGATTTGTTCGGGATGGGAAGAGAAACATCAATGCATTCCAGATATGACTTCTCAATAACAGGATATTTAGTGGACAAAAAGTCCAAAAGAATTTGAGATGCACATAACTCTAACCCTAGGTTTGGAACTGTCAACCACATCGATTTAGCACACTTCAAAGGAACAATTCTTAGGTCCACTGCAAGACCATCAGTTGGTGACTTAATCAGGAGAGTAGGCACCTCTAAGTTTCTCATATGGATGAGATCAAGAGTACCATTATCATTAGTTACATTAACATCTCCTAAGTCATCTACAAGTGCTACATCATGCTCACATTCATAGAACAATTCAGCAAGACCCAAATCAGTTTCATGATCATCCAAAGTTTTATTCTCATGCATAGACAAATCGAAAGAGACATCATGTTGTGACCTAGGTATAGAATCAGACACGTCAATTATATTTTCATGCATAAGATCATTAGTGTCGACAGGAGATTTAACATTTTCTAAGTCAGACACAAGAAATGTGTCATGCTCTTGTTCACAGGACAATTGCACAGGATCAAGATCAGTATCAACATCCCATGTATATGGAACATTAGAAGAAACATCACTCATTAAGGTCGAGGCAGAGAAGCCTATTGTCTCTGAACCCAAAGGTTCGACAATATTTTCAGTAAAAACATGTTCTTCTAACATAACATCATCATCATTATCATCACAGAAATGCTTTTCCCTATTCAAAATCGTAGTATTTCTTGTCCCTTCATTTAAAACAGGTTCATATGCAATATTAGTTGCACAAGTAAGACTAGGCATACTATTTTCACATTTTATTTCATTAGGACAAACAAACATTTCATCCTGAAATTTCTCCCTTCCTACATTTTGTAAACGAATCAAATTCATTTTTAATAATGCATTAAGTTGTTCGATGGAATGAGAGTCTTCAACAGTAGGAAATTCATAATCAATGCTATATGGTTTATCATGCAATACACTCCTAGCATTATTTTGTTCGATGAGTCTAAGATTTTCCTCCACAGATTGAGAAGTACAAAAATTTTCAACTCCCCACTGTGGTGGATGATACATATGTGCAGGGTCATTAGGGTCTATAAAATACTGATCGCAACCTTCGAAAGGTTGATTATGGTCCCAATGACTATCAGCTTTGTAATCTGTTGGCATTTCATATATTGGATTTTCATGATATTCTCTAAATTGCCTAAAATCATGCAAAATATAGCAATTCTCAGCAGGATGGCCTAAGCCTCCACATAAGGTACAAGCATAGATTTCCGATTTCCTAGAAGAATTATATGCGACAGATTCATGCATTTGCATTTCTAAAGCTGCAGTTCTAGCTTCTAACTGGTCCAAAAGTGATGATTGTGAGAGTTGGGAACTGTAAAGATGTTCATTTTCACCCTGTGGTGGATGATACATGTGTGAGTAGTTATTAGGGTCCATGTATTGATGCTCAGGACTGTGAAAATGTCCATAAAACTCCATATAACTATTGACATCATGGTCTGTTGGAGGCTCATAATATGAAGCATGCTCGTAAGCAAGCTCTCTGATGGATTTGTTTCCATCCCCACCTGCAGACCAGAATCCTGACATAATCTCTAACTAGAACTAGGCTTGTTGCAGAGATTGGGATGTACACACTGAAAACAGACCAATATTTTTTTTGTTATTATTGGTTTTTTTTTTTTTTTTGACAAGCCCGTTCTCTAATTACCTCGGGCATACATTAGAAAAACAAAATAAAAGAAGAAAAATCATAAACGGAAGGGAAGTTCTATGCAATCGCAAACAAGGCTGACTCCACCATAGTATACTTACTGATTTCTAGCAAACAAAAAGCATGATGTATCCACTTAGATTGTTTTGTAGACCAGCTTCTAATCCTTCGAAAGGGAATTCGTTACAATCTGAGCAAACCCTTCTGGAATCAATCTGAGTTTAAGTAAATTGAATAGAGTCGAGGGAAGCTGATAGAGATTTGATACCCAAGGCCTCACCGTATTACAAGGCGGCGCAGTCACGCATTCAACTTACAGAAACTATCATGAACTTCGAAGTATGCTTAAAGAGTAACCAATATTTTTCGAACGACTTTCCTACTAAGCTCGTTACCTTATAGGTCTCGTTCTATTCCAAATTTTAAAGCTTAGGTTCACGTTAGGTATCGTTTTCCTAAGGCGGGCAAGAAGAGAACGGTGATGAAATCCGAACTCTTATCTTGTATAGCCAGTCCTTGCCCTTTACTAGGAAAATAAAGCAGCCGTATTCAATTCCTCAACATATATGCAAACGAAGGAATACAGTAACTCGCTAACAAGGGATTCGCGAGTGTTTCGACAAACTTACCTCCCGTTCCAGACGGGGGATGAACCGTTGTTGTCGACTCGGGCCACGACTCCTATGTCATGAACGAACCCGAGGGGCCGAGGTGATATTGTAATCACCGTCCTTCTCTGCAAACAGTTTGATATTTAATACTACCCTTCCGTAGGGTTTAAAAATAAAAATAAAAATAGAATGTCCAAGTCCAAAGTCCAAAATAAGGTGCAAAAGGAAAAGAAAATTACAAGAGTAAAGGAATCCTAATACAAACTAAAAATAAATAAAATAAACTCTTTTTTTTTTTTATTAAAATAAAAACTTCTTCCGCTTTCTTTCGCTTCCTTTCCTTCGCCTTTACATAACTACTCAGGCACCTGTTGAGCTCAAAAGAGGTAGTTAGGGTTTCAAAGTTTTAAAGCAAAAGCAAAATAAAAAAAAAAAAGTGTAAAATTGCATGTGAATAGTAACAGTGAACTATCGTTGCTACGATAACTTGATGTGATGAACTATCGTTGCTACGATAATGATGATGAGATGAAGAACACGAAGAACAACGCTTCATAACGTCGTTCTGAAGAACACGAAGAACACACAGAGAATAATTGTCGTTGTTTAACGAGTGACACATTGAATAACTGTTGTTGAAGTGCGACGATTTTATGCGATTGTTGGCAGCGGCGTTTTTTTTTTTTTTTTTGGTGTTCTGAATACGCTACTGATAATAAGCGACTTTTGTACAGCGTTTTATCTACAGTAAAATTATATCAGAATTGAACATCACACGTTCAAATATTACTAGAGTTGGACCTGAGTTTCTCGTTCGGATGAACTGGAGACGAAATATGTCAGAATTGAACATCAGAAGTTTAAATATTACTAGAGTTAGACCTGAGTTTCTCGTTCGGATGAACTGAGGATGAAATATATCAGAATTGAACATCAAAGGTTCAAAGACTACTCGAGTAAGACCCGACTTTCTCATTCTGATGAACTCGAGACGAAATATATCAGAATTGAACATCACGGTTTCAAAGATTACTAGAGTTAGACCTAAGTTTCTCGTTCGGATGAACTTAAGACGAAATATATCAGAATTGAACATCGCAGGTTCAAAGATTACTAGAGTTAGACCTAAGTTTCTCGTTCGGATGAACTGAGGACGAAATATATCAGAATTGAACATCACAGGTTCAAAGATTACTAGAGTTAGACCTGAGTTTCTCGTTCGGATGAACTGAGGACGAAATATATCAGAATTGAACATCACAAGTTCAAATACTACTCGAGTAAGACCCGACTTTCTCATTCTGATGAACTGGAGACGAAATATATCAGAATTGAACATCACACGTTCAAATATTACTAGAGTTAGACCTGAGTTTATCGTTCGGATGAACTGGAGACGAAATATATCAGAATTGAACATCACGGATTCAAATATTACTAGAGTTGGACCTAAATTTCTCATTCGGATGAACTGAGGACGAAATATATCAGAATTGAACATCACAGGTTCAAATATTACTAGAGTTGGACCTGAGTTTCTCGTTCGGATGAACTGGGGTCGAAATATATCAGAATTGAACATAACAGGTTCAAATATTACTAGAGTTGGACCTGAGTTTCTCGTTCGGATGAACTGGAGACGAAATATATATCAGAATTGAACATCAGAAGTTTAAATATTACTAGAGTTAGACCTAAGTTTCTCGTTCGGATGAACTGAGGACGAAATATATCAGAATTGAACATCACAGGCTCAAATATTACTAGAGTTGGACCTGAATTTCCATTCAGATGAACTGAGGACGAAATATATCAGAATTGAACATCACTGGTTCAAAGATTACTAGAGTTGGACCTGAGTTTCTCGTTCGGATGAACTGGGGACGAAATATATCAGAATTGAACATCACAGGTTCAAATATTACTAGAGTTGGACCTGAGTTTCTCGTTCGGATGACCTGAGGACGAAATAAATATTTTACATACTGTGAAAATGACCATACTACCCTTATTGGAAAAAAGTGCAATAAATATTATGGAGACTGTGAAAATCTAATTGTCATAAATTTTTTCATATTAATTGTCATTCCTTTTTTCATATTAATTGTGAAAAAAGGAATGACAATTAATATGAAGAAATTCATGACAATTAGATTTTCACAGTCTCCATAATATTTATTGCACTTTTTTCCAATAAGGGTAGCATGGTCATTTTCACAGTCTCCATAACATTTATTGCACTTATTTCTAATAAGGGTAGTATGGTCATTTTCACAGTTTGTAACATTTACTTTACTTATTTTCGATAAGGGTAGTATGGTCATTTTCACAGTCTCCATAATATTTATTGCACTTATTTCCAATAAGGGTAATACGGTCATTTTCACAGTAGGTAATATTTACTTTATTTATTTTTGATAAGGGTAGTCTGGTCATTCTCACAGTCTCCATAATATTTATTGCACTTATTTCCAATAAGGGTAATATGGTCATTTTCACAGTATGTAATATTTACTTTATTTATTTTTCAATAAGGGTAGTTTGGTCATTTTCACAGTCTACATAATATTTATTGCACTTATTTTAATAAGGGTAATATGGTCATTTTCTCAATCTGCAATATTTACTTTACTTATTACACGTAATTGGGTGGTCTGGTCATTTTCACTGTCTCCATAATATTTATTGCACTTATTTCCAGTAAGGGTAATATGGTCATTTTCAAAGAGTGTAATATTTACTTTACTTATTTTTGATAAGGGTAGTCTGGTCATTTTCACAGTCTCCATAATATTTATTGCACATATTTCTAATAAGGGTAATATGGTCATTTTCTCAGTCTGTAATATTTACTTTACTTATTACACTTAATTGGGTAGTCTGGTCATTTTCAATGTTTCCATAATATTTATTGCACTTATTTCCAGTAAGGGTAACATGGTCATTTTCAAAGAGTGTAATATTTACTTTGCATATTTTTGATAAGGGTAATCTGGTCATTTTCACAGTCTTCATAATATTTATTGCACATATTTTCAATAAGGGTAATATGGTCATTTTCACAGTCTCCATAATATTTATTGCATCTATGGTAGGCTTAGAAAGATACCTACTTCTATGTATAAACTGCAAGTGCACAGGTCGAACCACAGAGACTTGGAGAGTGTAGAAGTTGATTCTAAATCCTGATTCAGAGAGTAACCAAAAGGGGTTTGATTTTGTCGATACGACGATATGATTTTCAAGTGACTGAAATAATAAAAGTAAAAGATGCAAATAACAAGATATGTAAACAATGATAATATGGATACTAGGGTATTCAAATCCACCAATAACCTATGATATGCATTCAACTTGTAATATTATTCTTGTCCTTATAGTAGATTCAAGTCTACCGTATAACTAAGGTGTTTCTCCAATGGATAATTTAATAACAACTAAAGTATTTCTCCAAAGCATTAATTGTCTAATTAAGCACAACTAATCTAAAGATCAATATTTGGTTAAGCATGAGTTGTAGCATAATCAACATAGAGATATTCTAACTACAATGGATACATGGCATACATTGTGAGAGCAAGATGTTGACAAACTTGGATTAAATTATATCTTTAAACAATTCTAAACTTTCAAGAACAAGATACAAGATATGAATACATACCAATGAGATTAGGGCTTCATCTAAACCCTAGTAAATGAAATTAGAACATGAAGAACATTACAACAAAATTGAAATTTGATAAACTAACATGAACAAGCTATTCTTGGATGAGTTTTCAACACAAGAACCCTCTTTATTTATACACAAAAATTCTCTCACACTTGGGATTCGAAATTTACTGTAGCAACCACTCAACAATTAAACAAAACATGTTTTCTTAATTGATGGATAGAATGGAATACAATGGGGGGTGAGGTGGATGTTTTGGAAAGAATCCAATGGGGGTGAGGTGGATGTTTTGGAAAGAATCCAATGGGGGTGAGGTGGAAATGGATTTGGGTCTTGGGTTTTGGATCATGGGTTTTGGATCATGGGTTGTTTAATCCCATGAATTTGTAAACAAAGTTGCCACCGATGCTTGAGCGGGTTGCAATGCTTCCAACTTTCTTCTCTTTTGTCTTCTCAATTCTTCCAAGCTTTATTTAGTACTTAAAAACACAAAATTAATTAATACAAATATTTAATCTTGAAGATGGTAAGAATGCAGAATTTGGGATAATATATGACTTTGAAGCGCGAAAGATGAGTTAAGTGCCAATGAAAAGGTGTATGAATATGCAATATTTGGCACTCATCAATCTATAATAACGAGGTGAGAAAAGGAGGGTCTCGCCTAAGAAAAGTAGCAGTGATTCAACTAGGTAAAGCAGTCGCGGTGTGGGTTGATGAATCGGGGATATAATCGTAAATTTTTTTTATACAACGACCGTTTTTAACGCTCTAATTTATGCTCCGAAAATTTATTATATCTACGACCGTCTTGACCGGTCCACGGTCCGTTGACCGCTATTGAGGGTCGAGGATGTGGGTCATTAAAACCCCCTTCTCCACTAGTGCCTTGTTCATGCTTTTAATTTTATCTTTAGAAACATTGAGGACAATGTTAGATTTAAGTTTGGGGGTGGGGAAGAAACTTTTTGTTAGAATAAATAAACTCCATAGCCTAGAAATTTATGTTTATTAAGGATGGCACTAACCAATCTAAGTGGATGGAAGCATCTTGGTTCTAGGAGTTGAGGAACCAATATGATTAGATGGAAACATCTAAAGAGTCTATTCATAATAAAAGCACGGAGCTCAGGTGTTAGAAAAAAAAACATGGTAGTTTCGCCATATCTCGTGATGGAAACATCGAAAGAATCCTGATCACTTTTTTTTTTCTTTTTACCATTGCTAGGGTGAAATAGAGTGACTGAGAAAAAAAAAAAAAAAAAAACAGACCACTAGACCAACTGGAATAAATACAATGAAGTCGACCACTGTTACCCTTGTATATGCCAGCTGAGTTGACCAAGAGTTAGGATTATCGACCACTGGTTCCCTTGTATATGCCAGTGTGTTGATATTAGTCCAGACCAGTATCTCAGTCCATTAGGATAGGTTCACCTTAGTCAACATCATCCACGTTTTTCTCTACATCCATCTTCTTAATCTATCCATGTGATTGGTTGACTCCGGTTTATGATGTCCAGAAACTATCTGAGTAGAGTTTTGTCACTTTATATGAATTTTAGTATGCTTGAGTGCAAACTCGTGTACATCAATTGGAATTTTGCATCAGGGTTCTTCCTCCTATAGTCAATAAGTATGCCAACCTAGGAGATTATTTAGTGCCTTCCCAGGTTCTGCCTAGATAGCTAGGGTATGGAGTAAAGGTTTTGTGGTTACACCTCTGGTAAAACCTCCGGAGACAACACTCCGCCACTAGGGCCACCTAGAGGTTTAACGGATTGCTGCACGTGCTAAGTGTAGTCATTTTATTTTCTAGATTAGATTTGCTCGGGACTAGAAAATAATAAGTTTGGGGGTATTTGTTAGACACATTTTTGTGTCTGAATTGTCCTCAGTGTCTCTATTGTTAGTGTAGTTGCAGGAAAACCTACACTGCACCCTTGATAAGAATTTACAGTAATTAACACATATTTGAAGATTAAAAACAACACTTTCTTATTTGATTTTCAGAAATGTTTACAAGAAATGGAAGAAATCAAGAATACAACCGATCTCTTGAATTTTCTCTCTCTTCAAGACTTTCTCAACACTCAAAAATACATCATCATCTTTCTGAATCTACTGGGTCTCTTTATATAGGGTAGTTACATAGTGGATGACAGCTAAGCTTTCCTTTAATTTCAGATCCGACTCGCGATATTATCGCAGTAGTTATAATGTCCATTCTCACAAGCGTTGTAACCATCACAGGACAATCATGCTCTTCTCGTGTTTCTTCATTCTTCAACTATTACGTCACTCTTTAAATTATTCTGTGACACTCGCAGTGTGTTGTTGAAGAGCTCGCAGAACTGTGGCTGTAAATCTCGCAGGAGTATTGTTGTGGCGATATTCTTATCCTACATCTTGCCTCTTCTCATATCTTTTCTGCGAAGGAGGAAAGATCATGAGAATTTATTTTTCTTTATTATTCGTCTTTTCATCTTCTTCCTCCGAAAAGGCTCCGTGAATTAAGTATAACCGCCTATACGTGTCGAATATTCCAATTTTTACCGGTTAATCTTTTATAACCCGGTTACCACCCTTTTGTCTATAAAAGAGAGAACCTATCAAAGAAATATTTCTTCTTCTTTTAATTCTTTGTCTTCTTTACCTCTTCATTCTCTGCAAAAATTTTCTACCTGCAACTTTCTTCTTCTGCAAATTCACCTGCTGCTGCTTCAATGGAATCTCCAAGGTATGTGTTCTTCTGACATTATTAAACTCTATTTTGCTTGTCTAAATCATATTTATTCACCCTATTTGATTTGATTTTTTTTTTGCTTGCTTATATACAACTCCCATACTATGTTTTCTTTTCAGTGGAATTACATCTAACACCCAGTTTGTCGACCAAAACCTTAATCTTCTCAAAGATTTACAACAAAAACTCACTGAAAAGAAAACGAAGTATGCGAGTCATAAGGTAGGAAGAAACATTTGTTTTCCTAATAACAATATTGTTGCCTCTGTTTCTTATCTATATTATTACTCGCAGGGTGATGAAAATGCTGTTAGACCTCGTAAGCAATATCTCAATCCAAGACTCTTGAGATTGATATTACTATTCCCAAATTTTCATCTTCAAAATCTGTTTCTACTACTTCGCAGATGGAACCTCCATCCTCTATTTGCGAGAATATCATTATCAATACCCCCAATGCCATTAATCCTCCAATGAATGAGACTCCCAAAACTGTTATGACCAAAGCTTCTTCCTCTCCTATTTTACCTCCAACTGTTACTTTTACAGACACTCCACCTTCTGGTGATGCAAACATCGCAAATGACTCAAATATCCAACTTGCCATCATTACCACTTCACTTTCTGCACCTCTTCCCTCATCTAAAGAAGCATCAGTAGGGGTTGATGCTGCTTTTAAAGTTTTGTCTGGCATTTTAGATGATTCCAGGAAATCATCTACTGACCCTTTCAAATATGATGTCTACGAGACTTTAATCAAATATTTTGGTTCTGATCGAACTACTTCGCGAGCATCTTTAGAAAACGAAGTTTAAGCTTTAAAGAGAAGTCTCCAAGCCAAAACTTCAGAATGTGATATTCTTGATCACAAGCTTCGCAACTCTTTACTAGATTGCGAAAATCTTTGTGATAAAAATAAGGAGTTAAAAGGTATAGTTCTTCTGTCTCTGCCTCTAATTTTTATGTTCTAGTAGATTTTCATCTTTTCTGTACTCAACTTCCTTTTAAATATTTGGTTTTCCTATTTATCTTTAAATCAGAAATGATTAATGAAGATATTTCAATTTGAGTCTGTTGCTGAAAAAGGCCGTGTTGAGAGAGATTCATGGATGGATCAATATAATATATTAGATAATCTTTACACATACTCGATCTATCAAATAGATAATCTTACCAATAAAAACGATCAATTAGCGCAAACAAAAAATCTATTATGTAGCGAAGTTACTCGCCTCTCATATTTGTTTACCCAAGCTAACTTGGCGATGAAATCTTTATCAGATGAAAATAAAACTTTGTCTCAGGAGAAACGTAGCTTTTTAAACAAGATGGCGATCTCCTCGCAGCAAATAAATATTCTTCGGAAAGTGTGTAACGACCAAGAACAATCTCTTCGTTCATTAAAAGACGAACTCAAGGAAGTAACTGAATCTTCTGCCGCTGAGAAAGATAAACTTATCAAAGGCAGGTTAAATCTAAGTTTAAAGGCCAGTAAACTCCAAGATCAATATTCTCAGTTAGAAGAATCTTACTCCTTATTAGCAAAAGAAAATACTTATCTCCTCTCCAAAGAAGAAATTATCGACTGAAGGGTATAGTTGGAGATAATTTTGATGATGCCATGAACCAATGGGAGAATTGTTTCTTAACACTAATTCAAAACTTAACTTCACAAAAAGAATGTAGTCATTTTGACTTCCTTAATTGTTAATTTTTCTATTTAATTTCTTTGCTATATTTCTTGCGAGATTTTCATATGAATATCTTCTTGTCAACTTATGTTTCTCGCAGAATCTGAAAAAAGCCTTCATTCTACCATTTCTGATCTGACTGAAAAACTGGCTAAAGTTCGCAAAGAAAACGGAGTGCTCACCGCAAATCTCGTTCAATATCGCGATCGTGCAGAGAGGATATATGACTACCTTGAATACTTCAAAAATTTGGAGATTAGAAATCGTGATAAAGGTTTCCTTCGCAAGGTTCATCTTATTGCTGAAGTTCTTATGAATGACATTCTGATATCCCAGTCTCTCCCTCCTATATCCATTGAGCCTCTAGAAGTATATGATGATGAAATTCCTCTTCCCATTGATAATGATCTATTCTATGCAAGTGTTGAAGAAGATGTCCCTCAAGAAGACCCAACAGAAGAAGAAAAAAGTCCTTATAGAGAAGTAACTACTGGTGGTGAAGCAATTACTAGTGAAAAGTTTGATGAAGAAGACACTCGAGTTGATCATGACGCGAAGAATATTGGCAAGGAGAATGAAGCTGGCGAGACTAATGGCGAGACCAATACTGAAGCTTGAGTTTTGTTTTTGTTTTCTTTTCCTTCCTCTTTCTTGCGAGCAATGTGTGTTTATGAAACTTTGGAATTCAACTTTATTTATGTTATTTTGAATATTCTCAAGGAACATAATGATATTTTATTTATCAACTACCATACTTTCCCTCATTATCTTTCTTGTAATTAACAAGTGTTTCCCGCATTTTCTCCTTGCGAACTGTGTTGAGAATAGCACTTGAGAAATTATTGATAGTACTGCGATATTATAAATACTACTGCGAAATTATGAATAATCCTGCTGTGTGATTCTAAATAATATTTCTAAGACATTATGAATGATTCTTGTTTCTCATCATCTCTCCTGCGATGAACAAATCTTTCCTGCATTCTTAAAAGAAAATAGTTAATGTTTGGGATTATTCTGTTGGTCTTATTTTGCCTTCCTAGTTAAAGGTCTTATTTTGCCAATTTTTTGTGTCTGCGACAAAATCGCAGGACGTCTTTACATTTATATGTAAAAACCCGTTGATCTTGGCTTATCCATATTTTTTCAATTTACCTGCGACAATATGACAAGTATAAGTTCCCTTGCGAGAACAAAGCCTTATGACATTGTCGTCTTGCGATGAAATCACAGGACGTTTTTACACTTTCATGTAAAAACCCATTGATCTCATCTTAACTTTTTCTCGTGGCTTGTTTCCTCTGTATAATATTTGTCACGCGACAATATGACAGGCCTAAATGTTCTTGCGATCATAAAGCCCCATGACATTGCCGTCTTTAGACACTTATCAGTTCCCTAATGGAGGGTGCCGCCCTTATATTACCCATGGTTGCCCCTTCAAGGAGGGTACATCGGCCATACAAGACTAGATCCTCCCATCCGGTATTAACAACAACTAGTTGTTTTCTCAGCCTATTGTCCTTTATGCCTATATGGCTTATAGTTACAAGACTGCACCCTAAGTGGGGTTTTCTTCGGGCCGAGTGCATCATAGCCAAGACTTGCCAAGAATGGCCAGGGTAGTTTCATACGCCCTGGGAACCCTTGGCTCAACCGTGTACCTCGGCGCCTTGGTCATAATATGCACACCTTAGAAGAGACCCTCTATCGTCCAACCAGGGTATAACCTTATACAGTTGGAAATCCAAGGTACCTCCCCCGGATAGATTTTCTTTAATCCCAACATCTCCATGACTCAGGTTCCAGCGGTATAACCTTATCCCTGAGCCATGCAAAGAGATACCCCCTTATATGACGCACTTTAGGTCTTACATTTTCCTCTTGCAAAATTGTATCCGCGAACTAGGGTGTACGCCATAAAGGTTCGTCCCATTCTATTAATCTCTGCGAAATTTTTATTCGCGTTTCTTGCGATATTTTCGCATTTCTTACTTGCTATGTCATTGGAAGAATCTCGCAGTTGTAATAGAGAAAGAAAAATTTATTATCCGTTTTATCATATAATATACCAGCATCTCTAATCTCACAAAATTTGTCATTGATAATATCTTTTCAGAAATAATCTATTCCACGGTCTATCAAGTCTTTGACCAACATCTCTACCTTTAGGATCCATTAATTTGTATGCCCCAGTTTCAACTATCTCTTTAATGATGTATGGTCCATCCCATTTTCTCGCTGATAACCTGGTGTTTCTCGCCGCACTAAATCACCTGGTTGGAATTCACGTTTTTTTGACATGTTTGTTGTACTCGCGAGCTAATCTTCGCTGATAATTTTCCATATGTTGTAAAGCTTTTTCTCTCTTATCTTCCAATTCATCCAGTTTATTTAGAATCATCCCAGCACTAAGATTCTTCTCCCAAGCCTCTCTTTTTGTTGTAGGAATAGAAACCTCTGTTGGTAATACTGCTTCAACACCATATGTTAAACAAAAAGGTGTCATCCCCGTTGCTTCTATTCTAGTTGTGTTGTAAGCCCAAACTGCATTATGGATCTGTTCACACCATGCTCTATGGTATCCTACTAGATTCTTTTTTAAGATATCTGCGATTGTCTTATTAGTTGCCTCAGCCTAACCATTAGCTTAGGGGTATAAAGGAGTGGATTTTCCACATCTTATCTTAAATGCATTGAGTAGTAGTTCTATGTTATATCCCTCAAACTGCGTTCCATTATCAGATACCAATTGTGCTAGAATTCCAAATCTGCAAATAATATTTTCAAATATGAATTTAAATATATCTTTATCGCGGATGTGTTGTACTGCTTTTACTTCTGCCCATTTTGTGAAGTAATCTATTGCGACAATTAAGTATCTCTTTTGCCCAGAACTCGATACAAATGGTCCCACAATATCCAACCCTCATTTTCCAAAAGGCCACACACTGGTTGAGGATGATAATGGTTCCCCTGGTGCATTTATTTTCTTTCCATATCGCTGAAAATCTTCGCATCGTCTTGAAAGTTGCTTCGCGTCCTCATGCATATATGGCCAATAATAACCTTGCATTTTTGTTCTGTATACCAAATATATTCCCCCACTGTGATTACCAGCATCTCCGCTATGCAACATTTTTAACACCTTTTGTCCTTCTTCCCGTGTCAAGAATCTTAGTGATGGTCCACTAAAAGATTTGCGATATAATACTCCATCTCTTAATTCATAATTTGTTGCTCGGCTTTTTACTTTTTGTGTTTCTAATATATTTCTTGGTATCTCTCCTCTTGCCAAATATGCATGAAGTTTTGTTCGCCAATCTGCAATATTTCCTTTTGGTTCTTCTTCACCACCTTCTATCATCATCACATATGCGTCGTCTTCTTCTTCCTTATTAATTGAGGTTGATACAAGTGTCTGAATTTTTATGCATCTCGCAGCTGGATTTATCATCATGCTAGATATGAAAGCAAAAGCATCTGCGAGTATGGAGTAAAGGTTTTGTGGGTACACCTCTGGTAAACCCTCCGGAGACAACACTCCGCCACTAGGGCCACCTAGCGGTTTAACGGATTGTTGCACGTGCTAAGTGTAGTCATTTTATTTTCTAGATTAGATTTGCTTGGGACTAGAAAATAATAAGTTTGGGGGTATTTGTTAG
The DNA here is from genome assembly GCA_023529315.1 of Papaver bracteatum. Classification (NCBI taxonomy): domain Eukaryota; kingdom Viridiplantae; phylum Streptophyta; class Magnoliopsida; order Ranunculales; family Papaveraceae; genus Papaver; species Papaver bracteatum. The sequence goes on from JAJJWX010001638.1 coordinate 23,554, forward strand.
ACACATTTTTGTGTCTGAATTGTCATCAGTGTCTCTATTTTTAGTGTAGTTGCAGGAAAACCTACACTGCACCCTTGATAAGAATTTACAGTAATTAACACATATTTGAAGATTAAAAACAACACTTTCTTATTTGATTCTCAGAAATGTTTACAAGAAATGGAAGAAATCAAGAATACAACCGCTCTCTTGAATTTTCTCTCTCTTCAAGACTTTCTCAACACTCAAAAATACATCATCATCTTTCTGAATCTACTGGGTCTCTTTATATAGGGTAGTTACATAGTGGATGACAGCTAAGCTTTCCTTTAATTTCGGATCTGACTCGCGATATTATCGCAGTAGTTATAATGTCCATTCTCACAAGCGTTGTAACCATCGCAGGACAATCATGCTCTTCTCGTGTTTCTTCATTCTTCAACTATTATGTCACTCTTTAAATTATTCTTTGACACTCGCAGTGTGTTGTTGAAGAAATCGCAGAACTGTGGCTGTAAATCTCGCAGGAGTATTGTTGTGGCGATATTCTTATCCTACATCTTGCCTCTTCTCATGTCTTTTCTGCGAAGGAGGAAAGATCATGAGAATTTATTTTTCTTTATTATTCGTCTTTTCATCTTCTTCCTCTGATAAGGCTCCGTGAATTAAGTATAACCGCATATACGTGTCGAATATTCCTCTTTTTACCGGTTAATCTTTTATAACCCGGTTACCACCCTTCTGTCTATAAAAGAGAGAACTAATCAAAGAAATATTTTTTCTTCTTTTAATTCTTCGTCTTCTTCACCTCTTCATTCTCTGCAAATTTTTTCTACCTGCAACTTTCTTCTTCTGCAAATTCACCTGTTGCTGCTTCAATGGAATCTCCAAGGTATGTGTTCTTTTGACATTATTAAACTCTATTTTGCTTGTCTAAATCATATTTATTCACCCTATTTGATTTGATTTTTTTTTTTGCTTGATTCTATACAACTCCCATACTATGTTTTCTTTTCATTGGAAGTACATGCAACACCCAGTTTGTCGACCAAAACCCTAATCTCCTCGAAGATTTACAACAAAAACTCACTGAAAAGAAAAGGAAATATGCGAGTCATAAGGTAGGAAGAAACATTTGTTTTCTTAATAACAATATTGTTGCCTCGGTTTCTTATCTATATTATTACTCGCAGGGTGATGAAAATGCTGTTAGACCTCGCAAGCAATATCTCAAGCCAAGACTCTTGAGATTGATATTACTATTCCCAAATTTTCATCTTCAAAATCTGTTTCTACTACTTCGCAGATGGAACCTCCATCCTCTATTTGCGAGAATATCATTATTAATACCCCCAATGCCATTAATCCTCCAATGAATGAGACTCCCAAAACTGTTATGAACAAAGCTTCTTCCTCTCCTATTTTACCTCCAACCGTTACTTTTCCAGACACTCCACCTTCTGGTGATGCAACCATCGCAAATGACTCAAATATCCAACTCACCATCATTACCACTTCACTTTCTGCACCTCTTCCATCATCTAAAGAAACATCAGTAGGGGTTGATGCTGATTTTAAAGTTTTGTCTGGCATTTTAGATAATGCCAGGAAATCATCTACTGACCCTTTCAAATATGATGTCTACGAGACTTTAATCAAATATTTTGGTTCTGATCGAACTACTTCGCGAGCATCTTTAGAAAACGAAGTTGAAGCTTTAAAGAGAAGTCTCCAAGCCAAAACTTCAGAATGTGATATTCTTGATCACAAGCTTCGCAACTCTTTACTAGATTGCGAAAATCTTCGCGATAAAAACAAGGAGTTAAAAGGTATAGTTCTTCTGTCTCTGCCTCTAATTTTTATGTTCTAGTAGATTTTCATCTTTTCTGTACTCAACTTCCTTTTAAATATTTGGTTTTCCTATTTAGATTTAAATCAGAAACGATTAATGAAGATATTTCAATTTGTGTCTATTGCTGAAGAAGCCCGTGTTGAGAGAGATTCATGGATGGATCAATATAATAGATTAGATAATCTTTACACATACTCGATCTATCAAATAGATAATCTTACCAATAAAAACGATCAATTAGCGCAAATGAAAAATCTATTATGTAGCGAAGTTACTCGCCTCTCATATTTGTTTACCCAAGCTAACTTGGAAATGGAATCTTTATCAGATGAAAATAAAACTTTGTCTCAGGAGAAACGTAGCTTTTTAAACAAGATGGCGATCTCCTCGCAACAAATAAATATTCTTCAGAAAGTGTGTAACGACCAAGAACAATCTCTTCGTTCATTAAAAGACGAACTCAAGGAAGTAACTGAATCTTCATTACTGAGAAAGATAAACTTATCAAAGGCAGGTTAAATATAAGTTTAAAGGCCAGTAAACTCCAAGATCAATATTCTCAATTAGAAGAATCTTACTCCTTATTAGCAAAAGAAAATACTTATCTCCTCTCCAAAGAAGAAATTATCTCCTGAAGGGTATAGTTGGAGATAATTTTGATGATGCCATGAACCAATGGGAGAATTGTTTCTTAACACTAATTCAAAACTTAACTTCACAAAAAGAATGTAGTCATTTTGACTGCCTTAATTGTTAATTTTTCTATTTAATTTCTTTGCTATATTTCTTGCGAGATTTTCATATGAATATATTCTTGTCAACTTATGTTTCTCGCAGAATCTGAAAAAAGCCTTCATTCTACCATTTCTGATCTGACTGAAAAACTGGCTAAAGTTCTCAAAGAAAACGGAGTGCTCACCGCCAATCTCGTTCAATATCGCGATCGTGCAGAGAGGAGATATGACTACCTTGAATACTTCAAAAATATGGAGATTAGAAATCGTGATAAAGGTTTCCTTCGCAAGGTTCATCTTAGTGCTGAAGTTCTTGTGAATGACATTCTGATTTCCCAGTCTCTCCCTCATGTATCCATTGAGCCTCTAGAAGTATATGATGATGAAATTCCTCTTCCCATTGATAATGATCTATTCTATGAAAGTGGTGAAGAAGATGTCTCTCAAGAAGACCCAATAGAAGAAAAAAAAAGTCCTTCTAGAGAAGTAACTACTGGTGGTGAAGCAATTACTAGTGAAAAGTTTGAAGAAGAAGACACTCGAGTTGATCGTGACGCGAAGAATATTGGCAAGGAGAATGAAGCTGGCGATACCAATACTGAAGCTTGAGTTTTGTTTTTGTTTTCTTTTCCTTCCTCTTTCTTGCGAGCAATGTGTGATTATGCAACTTTGGAATTCAACTTTATTTATGTTATTTTGAATATTCTCAAGGAACATAATGATATTTTATTTATCAACTCCCATACTTTCCCTTCATTATCTTTCTTGTAATTAACAAGTGTTTCCTGCATTTTCTCCTTGCGAACTGTCTTGAACATAATGACATATTTTTGTGTCTGAATTGTCCTCGGTGTCTCTATTGTTAGTGTAGTTGCAAGAAAACCTACACTACACCCTTGATAAGAATTTACAGTAATTAACACATATTTGAAGATTCAAAACAACACTTTCTTATTTGATTGTCAGAAATGTTTACAAGAAATGGAAGAAATCAAGAATACAACCGCTCTCTTGAATTTTCTCTCTCTTCAAGACTTTCTCAACACTCAAAAATACATCATCATCTTTCTGAATATATTGGGTCTCTTTATATAGGGTAGTTACATAGTGGATGACATCTAAGCTTTCCTTTAATTTCGGATCTGACTCGCGATATTATCGCAGTAGTTATAATGTCCATTCTCACAAGCATTGTAACCATCGCAGGACAATCATGCTCTTCTCGTGTTTCTTCATTCGTCAGCTATTACATCACTCTTTAAATTATTCTGTGACACTCGCAGTGTGTTGTTGAAGAAATCGCAGAACTATGGCTGTAAATCTCGCAGGAGTATTTGTTGTGGCGATATTCTGATCCTAAAGTTAGTCTCGATTTTTGTACTAATTTTGGTGTTTTTATGTTTGTTTAGGTGTTATTGGAGAATTACACTTGTGTGGAAAAAGTTTCTCGAGAAGTGCTATTTGGGGCCCTGTGAAAATTGATAAAGGCACCCACATTTTGGATAAGGGCACCCCCAGGGCGCCAGTTGCTATTCACACCCCTACTCTGGATAGGGGCTACCTTTCTTATTCACGATGAAAGAAGTTTTTGGCGGGAAACGTTGTTTGAAATTCCGGTCAAGTGAGAAAATTTCTGCAATAAATATTAAAGAGATTGTGCGTGATTTTCTCGTTCAAATTGATTGGTAATGACCTGTTACGGATTAATAGGGGTGGTAATGGTTTTTGTTTCGGGAAATCAGGAAGATTTCATTTATCCTCATTAAGCAGGGGAAGAAAAATAATCGGTTCTTTTGGGTTTGAAAATAAAGAAAATATGCGGAGATTAAGGGAGTATATTAGCTGTATATTTGATTCTATCATTTAGGAAATATGTTTACAGCTGCAGAAGACGTGTAATCAGAAAAGGAGTGAAGAATAATCCCCATTATTGCCGTAACTGCATGGAGGAAAGAAATGATTTTTAGGATTTATTAACGAGATATTTTGGCCATGTTGAAGCATATATAAGGTGTTGGGATGCCACAAAGTTGGTTACGGAGAGTTTGGGATAGTTTAGAGCAACATCAGAGTGAGAATCGAGAGTTACGAAGAATATTTTTTATGCTCCTGTGGAAGACGAAGAACACGAAGAACAGACAGCCGAAAACCATCGTTCTTCAACAGTGTAAACGACAGAGCTAATAGGGTCGTAGTGCTACAGAGCCAGTGACGCATATTTGTTATCGTTCTTTGTAACAGTGTTTTGCAACAATTATAAACGTTGCAAACACCCGTTTTTCATCATTTTCTCTCCATTTTATCTTTGTAAACAATTTTTGAGCATGAATCTATATTTTGAGAAAGTTTACACAATGATGGGATAAACCCAATCCTTGGGGCGATGGAGGAAGCTCTCTTGCTAATGAAAAAGTGGTAATTCTTAATTATTTAATTTGTGCAATTTTTATTATGACTATTTGCCTAGATTGAAAATAGATTTTATGATTTTTGTTAAACAATTGTATTTTCTATTGATGGAATATGCTTAGCCTAGGGTTTTGATATCCCATGTTTTGGATTAACATTTGTTGTTTCTAAAAAATCTACTTTTGCAATAGTTGAGAATCAAATTGAACTTGTGAAATTGCATGATTGTTATTAGTATCACTTTGGAATTGGTAAATAGAAGAATCATATCCCCAGTCTCTCCATAATTCTCACGACACTTTTTAATTTTGAGTTTGTTATATTTCTGCTTTAAAATTAAGTCTAAAAACCTGCTTTCACAAGTCTTGAACGAACCATATACTACAACGTCATTGAAAATAACCATCAACATCTTTGTGGTAGGTGGTCTACCCGTTGGATCTTGTTTCAAGGGTTCTTGAAGATCTTCCATAAAAGGGTAAACAATCGGCATCAACTTGTACTTCATAGTTTGTTTATCCAACCCATTCATTGTGGGGTACTTGTCGAGGATTATTTTCCCAAGTTCCATGTTGCCAAACTCTTCACCAGGATTTTCTTTTGGAGCCGAGGTGAAAGATAGTTTCTTCCAATAAGGATCTATATCTTCAATCGGAATCGTATTTTTATACCTACCAAGCATATGACGACATGGAAGTCTGATAACCTTCATTATCATACACTTACAAGGAGTGCTCGGGTCATCATACTTTTAATACAACTTGAGATGTTTCATCATGAAATGTATTTCCGAATGCGAGATGTTGCAATGTATACCAATAAGCAACCAATCATACTCATTAAACTCCTTCAACTTACGGTACCTACTTTCTTCGAATTATTTTCTTATCTTGTTGATATCATTATTATTGTACTCATGGATAGCATGTTGCACCGTCACAATCCCATTTTGACTTGTGAAAAGTAGACATTTAAGTCTCCCATGATCTTGCTCTACTATACTTGTGGACACAAGTTTGAAATGTTTATAGTCATAAGTAAAAGCATACACAAACCTCTCTTTATGTGGCCTCTACAATTTTCCCTTGAAATATGCCACTACTTTGGGGTAATTAGAGCCCCAATCATCCTCGAACTCCTTCAAGTTTATCGCATATCTTCCCACACTCATCGACCAAACCAACTTATCCCATTCTTTCATGAATAACCCAAATTTAATCTCACCTTCTTTTCATTCTTTGTCTTCTTTATTTTTCTCTTCCTCTCTCTCCTCTTTAGTTAGTTTACTAAGACGTTCGTCTTCCTATTTTTCAAATTTACTACCTTCTTTTGCCTTCGGCTTTTGGATATGACTCCTATAATTATTTCAAAGATTGCATTGTATGTTCCACGTGCACAGAAAATTTTGTGCCTTGGGAAAAACTATCCTCACGGTGTTCATTATTGCTTGCTCATTGTCGGTCACTACAACCCCGGGAGTCTCTTCTTCGTGGTAGATAAGCTTCAAAGTTTTCAATGCCCAAATATAGATATCATCCTTCTCAGGATCCATAAAACACCATGCCACCATGAATTATTGCTTGTCCGAGGTTTGTCCTATAATGTTCAACAAAGGCATGTTGTACCTATTCGTGTTATAAGTACAATCCATGAATAACACTTGGTAGCAGCACCGAGCCAATTGAATCATATCGGGATGAGCAATAAAAATACAATCCACCCTCCCCTCAGATGACTCATGGTGTCTCACCGTGTAGTTATATTTGTGGGACAACCATTGTGATTCTTCCATTACTTTTCTTCCATCCCATTCAATTCTTTTGATAGTTGTTTTGGCCGCATAGATTGTAGATAATGAAGAAAGGTTATGTGGGTCATCCCTCTTGAACTTATTAAGGAGCTTGCTTGGTTTAATTCCCCAACTTATTCTTACTTGTTCGAACTCGTGCGATTTCAACTTGGAAACTTGGGAGTGTCCAACAAGACTTTGCGGATCTTTATGGTTATGCCAACCAACATCAACTCTATTCATTCTCCACATGTTATCGCTTTCTTTGTTCCTCCAAAAAATAATCTTGAATGGGAATCCACGCTTCTTTGACTTGGTCTTGTACACCCTAGTTGTCTTCTTATCATACACATAACCCTTTCTCTTGTGACTTGTGTCTGACCCACTACACTCGCATACCATTTCAAACCACGAATCTTTTTGTTGGGTGTTTTTCACTAACACACACATCTTCTCTTTTGCTTTATCAACAACCCAATTGACTGCGTCGTCTTTTTCCTTTCATTCCAAATCATTAGTATAATGTGTGGAAGTATCAGGACCCTTAATCCGTCATCGGTACCAATGCAATCTACAAAACATCACAAGTTAGTTGATATATACTACCATAGTCGGCACAGTCGATATATAAAACAACAACGACCAAAGCACAACCAACAGGGTCGAAGAATACAACAATGCCGACCATACTATAGTCAGCATGGTCGACGTATTCAAAAAAATGTCGGCTTAAGCATGTTTCACAACCCAGTCTCATATACTGCAAAAATATTATAATCGGTAAGGTTCTTATTTATGACCTTGCCGACTAAGATATTGCTCATTAAAAGTCGTGGCATTATGTAATGAAGATCATGCCGACTCTTATAGTTGGAAATGTCCGACCATCGTCGACCTTGCCGATACTGGGCAGCAAATTTGAAGATAAAAAAAATCCATCATTTTGCATGGAAAAATCACAATCTTCACCACATAAGTTGTGTACCTGATTACTTGCAACTCCCTTTTCTTCTTATTGGTCATTAGATTCCATGTTTGGCTCAAGACATTCATCACTTCCATATCCATCTTGAGTTTGAGGAAAATAAAAGTGAGGATCATGTATATAATCCATCTGATCATGATTTGGTAGATCATCAAGGAGGAAAATTAGAAGACTCCCCCGCTTCAAAATCAGGATTAGAATCACTCATATCACAAATTTCTCAAAAACCCTAACTTTTCACCCAAAAATTTCTTCTACTACTTCACTGTATTTCTCTCTCACAATTATCTCTAAAACACAACTTATAAATCAACTAACTAATCTAACTAATTTAACTAATTTAATCATATCAATTAAATTAGTGTTAATCAATGCAAGGGTAATCTAATCATAGTTAAGGGGTGTCATGTTTTACTTCAAAATGACCCAGGTTTTGTCTCATTAGGTATACCTCAATTAATCTTGGTATACCCCAATCTCGCCAGGTTGTGAAAGCATCAACTTTAACTAGTTGTATAAGAATATGTAATGCTTTGAATGACAAAAGTATCATTTAGTCAATTTAGACAACACTTCCAATTAATATAGGTAACAAGAACAACCATATACTAGATTTTTCACTTCCATGCTTTGACTGGAAAATAAAATACATTGAACTTTTGATTGATAACTTTTCACTTTCATCGCGCGTGCGTCTAGACTAGTTCAGCCATGCTTTGACTGAAAATTTATTCACCGTTAGATGAAAACCTGATTAGATTCAAGCTAATATCTTTAAACCATTAGATTATCTTAGCTTGTTATACACATGTGAAATGTACCTTCATTTAGATACAGTTAACCGTACCCTAAACGTGTACACTTAGTTGGCTCAACAATAGTAACCGAAGTTAGCCATATGAACACTTTCATATCAACCTTGTTCATGAATCAAATGAAACTAGTTATAGAATTGTTCAATTGTTTATATTCTCATAAAAGCATACAAGACACAATTGAAGCAAAATTGGTTTTGATTCACTCGAATCAATTCATGAACATTATAGCCATAGTTCGCAAAGATTACATTCCTTATTAAATAATTTTTTTTTTTATAAGTATGTAAACATACTTAACCGATTTTAGAACTACCCACTTAGGTATGCAAACCGGTACACATACCTAAGTTCCCGAACTTGGTCTTGTTCGCCAATATGCAAAAAGGTACGCATACTGTCGTTCATGACCGAACTCAGTAGAAATCAGTACGCATACAGGTATGCATACTATAGTTCCCAGACTTCAACTGTTGAATCAGTACGCATACAGGTATGCATACTAAATTCTCGGACTTGGAATATACTTACAACAGTTAGCATACAAGTACGCATACTATATTATATCCAATCAAAGTTTAATTGTTCTAAACTCCATTTTAATCATTGAAACATTCTTGGAAGATGAGAATAGCTGTCTCACACAAACTATTATCTTCAAAGTAATTTTCAAGTGATCAAATGATCAATACGAAACAATCCGAGTCTACATCAAATGACTGTCTCACACAAATCATATAAGATGTTACCAGGTGATTTTCACATGATCATCTTTTGACTTTAGTCAAGAATAAAAGATGAACTTGGTTAAAGCGAAAGCTTACCAACAAACATTTCGTGAAATATGTAAGCGAGTTAAACTCAGCTCGAAATATCAAATGTGTATAATGTAAAGTCTATATAGCTATACGACTTTTGTCTCAATAGGAGATAGAATTGAAATAAACTTCTGAGTGATAGATGAGTTCAAGTCTCCACATACCTTTTGTTGATGAAGTTCCACAAGCTCCCCTTAGTAGTTTTTTTTATCTTCAATCGATGAACGCCGTGAAGTCTAAATCTCAACTATATATTCTATCTTAATCGAGACATAGCTATAAGTAGACTAGAAATCAAAACTTATAGTTTTGAAAACTAAACTTGATAAAAAAAAGCTTGAGATAGCAATGCCTGCGAGTTCGACCGAGAAGTGCTCTAACAATTTGGAAGAAGCACTTCACCCTTGTTTAAGGGAAGTTGATGAACCTATTAAGAAAAAGAGAATTGGTAGGCCGAGCAACAAAGTATCGAGATCCATCCAAAGAAAAGAGGTGAAGATATATTTGTCTACTGAAAGTGATCGGTCTAGGCACAAGCATGTAGACGCCGAATTTCAAGATGAGCCGGAACCATAGAAAATAGGTCATCCAAGAAAGGATAACGGTTATGAAACCGCATGACAAGTGAAACCAAAGGTATCTACGGAGCCTTCTGAAGTAAGTAAAGTTGAGACGTCGGAAGAAGTCATTTTGGTGGAGACCCAAACTAGCTTAGGAGTTGTTGAGAAAATGGGCGCCTCGCAACAACCCCAACCAATGAAACTAGTGACTAAAAAAGAGAAGAAGGTTACTCTTCGTTGTCCCAGGGATATTCAGAGAAGACCAAATCAATCTAAGTATACATTATATGAAGAGTATTTGGAACAACTCGCTCCACTTATTGTTACATTTTTTTTTCCACCGCGAGGTTGATGGGGATGGCAATTGTGGGTTTCACATCTCTACGGAATAAATCAATCACTTTGACGAGGCGCTTATCGAAAATGTCACCCAATGCCATTATTTAATAAATAATAGGGCTGTACAACTAATGAATGACAAGGATTTATATATGGAGATGATGAGGCAAGGAGATATATATGACAAAGAACAAAAGTTCAAAGAATTATGTGCGCGTGTAAAGTGCCGAAAGGGATCAAATAGAATCGGAGCCAAGTATTGGATGACAAAGCCTAGATGTGGATATCTCCTAGCGGACGTATTGAATAGTGTGGTATATTTTTTTTGTCCCCAAAGTATGGTTAAATGTTATGTTTACACTGACTAGGACGGTTGTGATGAGTCTGTTAAAGATAGAAGAATTGTCATAACATTTGTCAACGACATATATTTTATCGGTTTAGGCTAAAGAAAGATTGTCCATTGCCTCTGTTGGTGCGTTGGGTGGAACATTTCCAAACAAATCATTATAAGGATTGAGTGAAACAATACGAGTCCAACATGCTGGATTGGGATCGAGTCATGAACAACGATCCGGAAGGCCTACTCGAATTGATCCCCTAGGATGATGACGATGTTTGATCATTATGTTTGGAAGATGTATTTTGAACCGCCTTTTCTATACATGTTTTTTAAAAATCCTGTGAAGATATATGATATAATCGGAATATATTTATATGAAATAACAATTGATTGCGTAATCGCTTGAATTGGTAGCACAATTATCTTTCGATTATAACACTTTTTTGAGAAATTCCATGAATCATTAGATAACATTAGACAATAACTTCCTATTGATACATGTTTCTGACAAAAAAAATGGAAAAATTTCCCAGAATCGGTAGATAATATACGACAACAACTTCCGATTCTGACCAAAAAATTTAAAAAATTTCCCAAAATCGGTAGATAACTTAACAGACTAACATCTGATTATAACACGACTCTGACCAAATATATGAAAACTTTACCCAGAATGGGTAGATAACTTGTCAGACTAACTTCCGATTTTAACCACGGACTTTAGGAAGAACACGCGACTGGCGGATAGTAAAAAACTAATTTGGGGATAGAGGCAAAGGAAAAAAACCGGATCCAAATATCAAATTAGGGTCACCCCTTATCTAAGTATTTCAGATAATTCCTAATCTACCCCTCACTAATCAGGTTTAGTGATAAATTATAATTAGGAAAAATCTTAAGTATTTGTTAAAAGATTAGTGTGTATTTTTATTTGTATTTGGGTGAGTGAGGTGAGAGTAGACGGAGGGAAGAAATATTTTAGAGGGAATTTTTTTTGATGAAAATGGAAGATGATTGTTAAGAGAGAATTGTTGTTGCTGCTGAGTCTTTAACTCAACTAAAACAAGGAGCATATCTTGAATCTTCAGCCAATGACAACAACTCACAATTGCAACTCTTTTTTGAGCCAACACCCTTGAATGATGATTTTTTCGAGCATGGAGAGTTTTTTGAAGAACCTACACAAGAAAGTAAACTTGCACAACATACAAGAATCCCCAACACATAGGTAAAACTGCTAAGAGGTTGAAAATTTGATTTTTTTTTCCTTTGAATTCACCATTTTTGCAGCTGAAAAAGATCTGTGCCGGCATGGATGTTGTATGAATACAATGCGGAAGCTGCAATACCGGCATAGTATTCATACTACGGCCATGCCGGCAACTCGATAGTCCCCAATTTGAAACCAAAACCGGCATTGTATTCAACCAAAAAACTATGCCGGTTCAAAAGTTTCTTTATACCTACCACGGAATATTCTCCGAAATATGCTACCGGCATGGTTAAATTCAAAGGTTACTATGCCTTTACTGCATGAAAAACATACAGGAAGCAGTGCCTTCCAAATCTAAAAACCGGCATACTAGATTAATTAACTACCAAGCTGGAACTGTGTACCGGAGTGGAACCGTAGATGATGGCAATACCGGTAAATGCACCGGCATTATTCAATTTTAATGTTACCATGCCGGTACCTACAAAAAAACCATACATGAAGCAATTTTTTCGAAAGCTAAATCCCGGCATGGTATATTAATTAAGGTCCATGCCGGAAATCTGAACCGTCGTGGAACCATAGATAACGAGCATGCCGAATGTTATGCTTCCGGCGTGTTGATTTTACATTAAATTTGTATGCCAGAAAGAGTTTCAAATTTGGACTTCAGTTTTGGTTTAGTTCGACCATGCCGGAACTATGGTCCGGCATAGTATTTTAATTTATTTTGGAACTAATTTATTTTATTTTCAGGTTGTCACATGTATTGATCCAACAAATGCAAAACCGCTTGGTCGGGATATGTCAGAATACTATAAAATGCCTCTGGTATGTTACCAAAGAATACTTTTCGCCTAGTGTCTTGAAATTTACTAATGGATTTCTTATAATGAACCTTATAATCTCCCATTATTTGAAATGTAGGGAATAAAATCTCCAGAGGAAGCAATTGCTTGGGCTAAAGAGACGGCTCTTAAGAACATGTGTGTGTTGGTGAGGAATACCCAACGTTCAATAATTGTTTTGAGATGGCTTGCGAGAGAAGTGGGAAATACAAGAAGAAGAATAACCATAATAGAAAAGATTTTGTATATCCAAAGAAGACTAATAGGGTATATAAGACTCGTACGAGGAAGGATAAATGCCATTTTAAGCTTGTATTCCATCTAAGAGACAAGGACAATGACATAATTGCGCTTCCGATTAATGGTTTTTTTTTTCAATACAGGAGAACTGTAAAATTCCAATTACAATAATTGTAAGATATGTATGTGAATTGGCTCCCGCGATTAATCCCATATCTGACACATTTTGGAAAATTCGTCAGAATCGGTAGATATTCATGATATTTTATCCTATGATTATTGTGGAAAATTCAGCAGTTTCTTTTCAGAAGATTGAGTCGTTTGATAATCAAGTAATAAGCATAACTCAAAATACATTCATAACCCATAATCTTATGAACTTATAATCCAAAACAAGTATGTTAAACAACATAATCCAAAAGAAACATGATATTAAAACAACATAATCCAAAATATTGAACAACACACATTAAGATCTACTTTTCTTCTGAGTATTCTTAGATAAAGTTTTAGAATGTTTGACACGACCATCACTACACAATTTTTCCGACTCGAAATGGTTTTTGAGTGTTACGAATCGGAGTTGTAACGGTTCATAAACGTTACGAAAAGGGGTGCTACAAATTTTTCGTAATGGCCCAGCAGTCGTTACCAATTGTTTTTTGTAACGGCCCTTGTAACAGCTGGGAGCCGTTACTACGTGGCATGGTCGTAACATGTGAGAGCAGTTACGAATTTATTTTGTAACAGAACGTTGTAACACGTTGAAGCCGTTACGATTTTTTTTGAAACTGTAAAAAAATTACTGCAGGTCAATATTGACCTGGTCAAAATCAGTCAGCAACGGCTAATTTTGACCAGGTCAAGGTTGACTGGCAGCTCATTATTGGCCGGAATACGCTGGAATTCCAAATAACCACCTGCATACACCTTTCATTTTATCCTCCACAATCAACAATATTTTCTTCAATCAAATTCAACTCACTTTCAATCAATTCTTATCACATTCAAATGGATTCATACAAAAAGAACTTAAATTCTTTTAAGTACAAACTTTATTTGTTAAGTATCAACTGGATTCATACAAAAAGAACTTAAATTCTTGTAAGTACAAATTTATTTGTTAAGTATCAAATACAAAGGGATATATATTAAGTATCAGTTCATAGAAATTCATATGTTCAAAAATTCATCTAACTTAGAATATACATACAAACTTACTGCAACCTAATGTCTGCCTTGTTCTCCATCCTTTTTTCTCCAAACTTTCCGCAGCAGAGCATCATCCAATTAACCTGCAAACAAAAAAAATATATACTTAGATGGAAGTATGCGCAGAAAAATCAGCCCTAAGTTATGAGGTTACTGCTACAAGTAAGAGAAGTGAAGGATCATACTAAATTAAGTTCTTGTTCATTTCGTAAAAACCTACTACATTAGGGAATACATAGAAACCAACTTCAGTTCCTAAGTTCATTTCATTCTCACTTGAAAATCACTATAAGTAGATACTGTTGAAACTTACTCAAAACTTGCAGCTTCAATCAATTGAACTGATAAGCTATGATAATTATCTCATTTATGGTTTTTCAGAATTACTATACATACCGAGGGTGTTACGCCGGCTAAGGACATAAATAAGAACATTTGGAGCAAGCCTTCGAGCACCGCAACAGCTCGACCAACTTGAAGCTGCAAAGTTTAAGAGTGGACATATCGTCAGAAATCCATGCATAAAGTTATAGATGAAAAGTATCTGCTAAGTTCAAACTTCATAAGCATATATACCAACCTATGTTAAAAGCAGAAACGGATGAAATTACAAAAAAAAAAAAAAAAAATAGATTGGGGAAAAGAACAATGATAAATACTTACAGTTGTTTTCTTATAAAGAACAAGCCCATGATTAAGTCACCAAGAGCTTCAACAGAAACTGCATCCACTGATCCAGGACATCATTGCAATTGGTCCTAAAAAAAACCAAAGTCCTATAAGAAACATGGAATCTAGAAAATATACAAGTTAAGTACTTACCCGGTAATCTAGCACGTACACAAGTTGATGCCAATCCAGCTGAAGTTCACTTCCCACCAGCATAATACCCCGCAAGTACAAATTGAAGGTCATAATCCACAAATTTAAACTTTATAGTACAAATATAACCAAGTGAAGTACTTACCAGGGATTGTTACTTCCCCTGTTGGATACTACTGCTTCAGCTACCTTGTGTGAAGTCCCCTGTGCATTCATTTATCAGGCTCTTAGCATGATACATTCATTGCAAGAACTTCAGAAAACTAAGAAACAAAGGAATGTAACTACCAGGAAAACTTTAGTTGTAGAGAGATTGACCAAGCTATATCATCTTTTGACCTACAAAACTCTCATATTTCTTCACCATTCACTCAACCTGCATATGTTTTCATATAAATGGCCTCGTTCCTTGCCAACCAGCTTTCACAATCTCACTGAAAGGTCCCTACAAGCGTAATCTATCATCATCAATAAGAAATTCAGCCTCCAAATAGTAAACACATCCAATATTTACCAGTACTATCAGCAGGACAATGCATCAATGAAGCAAATTGAATCTGTTCGTACATACGGAAATATGGAAGCATAGCAAAATTCACCAACTAAAAACACACCCAAAAAAGTATTTGTACACAAGTACAAGCCTCATACTACTACACATTTCGTAACAAAAAGAATATTCCAATCAGTGCTTCTTTGAATTTGAAGCACTATTAGTAAGCCCAACATATATTTTCTAGATTATAATTTCCTATAGACACCAAAGAAAATTCTAAAAAAGACTTGGAGCTATAAATAAACTATCAGTACAAGTAACTTAGCTTAATTTAAACTTAGAATCAAGATACTTTATAGTATTCAAAACTTATAGATTAAAACCAAAACTAAGAACTAAGTGTGGATACAAGTCTTCTTTACTCACTTGTTATTGGTTCACATCATCACACTTCTTCCTCAAAAAAGACTTTAGCAATCCCAGGTTCACTCCCCACTACTTAAATCCTTTAAGGTCTCTAAGATTTCAGATCCTTATATACTTCCAGAGTATGCTACTCATGCCAACTATATCATTGTCTCATATGGAAGGAAAAACAACAAATATATTTTAATATGGAGCAAAAAATAGAGACACCAAGTTAATATGATACCAATTGCATCAACACCAAAGGTAGTGGTCTTAGTTGATACATTTTTTAGTCATTCCAATTTGCAATACTTGTTATAGCACACTTCTGACCTGAAACTTAACCACAGTTCTACATTTGAAATGAAAACTAAAGTTAGTGGGGCAAGACATTAGCTTTGTACATCAACACAAAATGGGAGCTTGCCCGTAAATACCGTCAGACTGATCTCTTAACTTTTGAATACAACTTGCACAAAAAAGATTAAATCCACATCCATAAAAATTAATGTTATTACATAACAGCTTAGGACCCAATAAAGCTAGCATTGTAACCCATATTATCCCCAAGTAATACAATAAACGAACAAAAATAGAACCTAATAAACAAACAAAAATAACATGGGAACTGAAGTTTTTTCTTACCTTACCTTCTTTGAGGAAGAGAGTGATTCTGGTTCCTCTACTAAACTGCTAACTATCGACATCTCTACTCAACTTATTTATTTCCTTTGAGTTTCTAACTCTCTCATCAACCTTTTATTTTCATACATAGTCATGTGCGCCTTTCTCTTTTTCTGAATTAAAATGAAGATGGCCATGTATGTTAGAATTAGGTCATACCAATTTACCAGGGGTAAGTAAGACAATGTATGCATTAGAATAATGTGAACATGGATTAATAGCTACAGTTAAACATATATACCTTTATTAGATGTGAACATGGATTAATAGCTACAGTTAAACATATATACCTTCATAAGAATCTTGAATACCATCTGTTTGTTGAGTAGTTAGGATCAGCAGCAAACATGAGCAACAAAGAAGCAACATTCACGGAAAGTCTGAACTCGCCTCAAACTGCTGAGGTGCATTAGATGTATAGTAAGCAACAACATTAAATCTTAAAGGGGTTAAAAGCATACGTACATACCCTAGCAGCAAAGCATATCATAATAGTACTCTTACTTACATAGTATAAAATGAACTATATAGGAACATCTAAACTAATTGATGCAAAGTTTCTGGCTATTCCATAAGCTTTTAATACTTTTACTTACATGCAGGAATAACAAAGCCAAAGTTAAGTACCTTCCCCAATCGCCTAGAGAAGGTTTATCAGTACAAGCGATCAAGCTCAAGCCATCCTTCAATCATCTGTGAACCCCCTAAGAGATAGTCATGTACCAGCTATTAAAACACATCAATGAAGTTTATATAATCAGCACCATAGACAGTAAACTCTCCATGTTCCACAACTTTACAAGTATTTGAGCTATAAATGTTTGAAACCGGCTAGTCAGAAATTACCTTTGCTAAACTTTCTTTCCATGATTTGTGTTCTTAGTAACCTCAAATTCGTCCAAAAAACACCAAAAATTCACAATACATCAAACAATTCTAAACCCATTGCAACCACTAAAATTGAAACCATATAAACTCATTTGAGCTACTAAAATTAAAAAAATCCATATAAAAATATTCAGTATCCAAAAGACAAGATAAAACAAAAGTGAAAGGATGGAGATTGATCAAGTTACACAGTTAATTAAATATAAAAAGCAAACCTGAATCTCTTGCAGAACTTCATCACGTTTCATAACATTAATTAAAAGGATTCATGAAATTCAGGTTGTCCTCCTAATGACAATGAACTCAACTTATCCTGCAACAACAAAATCCGAAACAAAATATCAAAACCTTCAAATGAAATAAGAAAAAAGAAGTCGTATTAGATTTATCAGATAAAAAATCCCTAAAACGAAATCAGAAAAATAAATATTAATTGATTTATTAGATGAAAAAAACCCTAAAATGAAAAAAAAACTGACGATTGAAATAACAGATCGAGAAAGTTGTAATAATCCAATCTCTAATCTCTTTGATCGATTTCTGATATCTTCTGTGGAAATCGGTCAGTTTACTCGATGAAAACCTGATATCTTCTGTAGAGGAAATGAGATAGACAAGAAGAGAGAAAGAGAAAGTGATAATAAGAAATGGTTTTACTCTATGAAACCTTCAGGGGAGGAATAATCCTCTAGCATAAGTAAACTTGGGCAGAAAAAAATGGCACACGGCTGAATGACAAACGCGCAACTAATATCTGTTACCGGCCCTAGTGTGACCAAGCGTGTGATTAGCATATGTAAAAAATTAGCCTGTTACGAATCATGAAAAAAATTCGTAACGGCTGTTGCCTGTTACAACTATGTTGTAACAGGAAAAATTGTAACGGCTGCTGAGCCGTTACAAATTTTAGTTACTATTCGGGAAAAATGGTGTAGTGCATGAGCACCATCATTATCACCAGCATGACCTTCAGCTTCTTCAACCTTGTCCTCTGCAACAGATCTTGATGAAGCGTGAGATATTTTTTCCGTATTTGTTTTTCTTTTCTTGGGATGCTTCTTCGTGAATTTCTCCCCAAACTCAATTGCATACTATTCATTATCAACATTTTCAGTCATCTATCAGTGCCTTTCAACTTCTCAATTGGCACATGCACTCCAGCCGTTATGCAATCAGCGCACCATTTGGATTAATACTTGAACCTATTCACCTGTTTTTTTTTTTAATTTACATAACATCAAATGGAGTTTACCTAAAAAAAATTGAGCCGTAATATTAAAGGGAAAAGACATAACAATATTCACCAGTCTATCATAACCATTTTGGTTTATCTTTGATGATACATTTGTAAATGGGAGCCGCCGAGGTCATCTTTGCTTTAAGTTCACGGATTACACGAAGATGGGAATGCTCCCGGTACCACTCCATATATCTTGGAGAATTTTCATCACCTCGGTTGACAGGTATTCCAGTGTTGACCAAGTGGTTCATCCTTTGAGCCCAATGGTTAATAACATATAGTGTACTAGAGTAAATTACCTTGATGGTGTCAGTATTAGACGGGGAATGCTCCACGTCCAACTTGAACTTGCCACTTATGTGATGCCATGGTACTCCTTATACAAAACCTTGTTGTCCCCTCACCTTTGAGACGTTGTACATTACATAACCTGTCGGGTGCCATAACGGTCCAAAATAAAAGAATAACTTGGAACGAACCCACTAGTGGAGAAGGGGGTTTAATGACCGGTCAAGACGGTCGTAGATATAATAAATTTTCGGAGCACAAATTAGAGCGTTAAAAACGGTCGTTGTATAAAAATTTTAATTACGATTATATCCCCGAGTCATCAACCCACACCGCGACTGCTTTACCTAGTTGAATCACTGTTGCTTTTCTTAGGCGGGACCCACCTTTTCTCACCTCGTTATTATCGATTCAATAAATATTATCGATTCAATAAATATATCAGAATTGAACATCACAGGTTCAAAGATTACCAGAGTTAGACCTGAGTTTTTCATTCGGATGAACTGAAGAAGAAATATATCAGAATTGAACATCACAAGATCCAAATATTACTAGAATTAGACTTGAGATTCTCGTTCGGATGAGCTAGAGGCGAAACATATTTGAACATCAGATTCAAAGATTACTAGAGTTCTTTGAGTTTCTCGTTCGGATGAATTCGAATTGAACATAACAGGTTCAAATATTGATAGTGTTACACCTGAGTTTCTCGTTCGGATGAACTGAGGACGAAATATATTAGAATTGAACATCAAGGGAAATAAGTAAAGTAAAAATTACACACTATGAAAATGACCATATTACCCTTATTGGAAATAAGTTCAATAAATATTATGGAGACTGTGAAAATGACCAGACTACCCTTATCAAAAATAAGTAAAGTAAATATTACACTCTTTGAAAATGACCATATTACCCTTACTGGTCATTTTCACAGTCTCCATAATATTTATTGCGATAATTTCCAATAAGCGTAATATGGTCATTTTCACAGTCTGTAATTTTTACTTTACTTATTTCCCTTGATGTTCAATTCTAATATATTTCGTCCTCAGTTCATCCGAACGAGAAACTCAGGTGTAACACTATCAATATTTGAACCTGTTATGTTCAATTCTAATATATTTCGTCCTCAATTCATCCGAACGAGAAACTCAGGTCTAACTCTAGTAATCTTTGAATCTGTGATGTTCAATTCTGATATGTTTCGCCTCTAGCTCATCCGAACGAGAATCTCAAGTCTAATTCTAGTAATATTTGGATCTTGTGATGTTCAATTCTGATATATTTCTTCTTCAGTTCATCCGAATGAAAAACTCAGGTCTAACTCTGGTAATCTTTGAACCTGTGATGTTCAATTCTGATATATTTCGTCTTTATTTCATCCGAACGAGAAACTCAGGTCTAACTCTAGTAATATTTGAACCTGTGATGTTCAATTCTGATATATTTCGTCCTCAATTCATCCGAACTTTAGTAATATTTGAACCTGTGATGTTCAATTATGATATTTTTCGTTTTCATTTCATCCGAATGAGAAACTCAAGTCCAACTTTAGTAATCTTTGAACCTGGGATGTTCAAATCTGAAAAATTTCGTCCTTAGTTCATCCGAACGAGAAACTCAGGTCCAACTCTTGTAATATTTGAACTTGTGATGTTCAATTCTGATATATTTTGTCCTCAGTTCATCCGAACGAGAAACTCAGGTCTAACTCTGGTAATATTTGAATCTGTTATGTTTAATTCTGATATGTTTCGTCTCTAGTTCATCTGAACGAGAAACTCAGGTCTAACTCTAGTAATATTTGAATCTGTGATGTTCAATTCTGATATATTTCGTCTCTAGTTCATCCGAACGAGAAACTCATGTCTAATTCTTGTAATATTTGAACCTGTGATGTTCAATTCTGATATATTTCGTCTTCAGTTCATCCGAATGAGAAACTCAGGTCTAAATCTGGTGATCTTTGAACCTGTGGTGTTCAATTCTGATATATTTCATCTGAATGAGAAACTCAGGTCCAACTTTAGTAATCTTTGAACCTTGGATGTTCAAATCTGATAAATTTCATCGGATTAACAATATTGTTGCCTCTGTTTCTTATCTTCATTCGTGTGCGAAGGTTGGTGTTGTAGTTGTTGAAGAAGAAGGGTTTAAGTTTGCGAAAACCAAAGGCAAGGGTAAAGGTTCTATTCGCAAGGAGAAATCTGATGCCCCATCTTCAAAGAAACGAAAAGTTCGCTCTCCTTCTCCTTCAAATCTTCAGTATGGAAAAAGTTCTGATGATGATAATGATAATGTTAATACTTATTTCGCAAGGGAAGATTTTCCACCTGAATCTTCTATGGCACAACTGTCTAACATCTTCTTTGATTGGAAGTGTTTCCCTTACAAACACATGCAAGGCTCTTGCGAATATCTGTGATACCCCTTTATTGGATGGTGATACTTCTCTTCGCGGAGTCTCTATATTAGTGTCCCCCAGTTTTCTGAATTCACTGAATATTCTGGTATTCCTTCATTTATCTGTTTCTTCGCAACTTCAATTCAAAATTATATTTCATTTTGACAATTTTGTGCATCTTTTCGCAGGATGGAAGGGCTTCTTATGTTGTTGCCTCTGATCTTGAGAAGCGGCATGAAAATCTCGAGAAAAAGAACCTCCAACTTCGCTATAAGAACGAGGAATTAGAAGATGAAATTGTTGGTCTTCGCGCCGCCACTCAGAAAAATAAAATTTCTAGCCTTCAAGATGCAAATAACCAACTCTATGGTATGAAAATTTCCTTCTTCCCCTTTATTCCTCTATCCCATTGTTTTATCTTATTTAATCAACTTTTTTTGCAGACGTTTATGGTCTTTCTGATGAAGCCACCCTTCTTCGCTCATTCCCCAATTCTATGGACAATGATACCCTTATTGAACACCTTAATAGTTCTTTAAATAGTTTTTCAAATGACAAAATTAAATCTCTTTCCACAAATGAACTTAGATCCAAACTTCGCCTCTTAGAAATTGATCATAGATCCAGTTTGAGCTTAGCCAACAAATTTAGGCGTTTCTATCTTAATTATAAAGAGGAAATCAATAATTTAATGACCAAGAATAGTGGTCTCATAGATGATAAAGATCGCATCGCTAGCCAAGGTGCTCAAACTCTAGCGAAATTTCATGAAACTCTTCTTGGGGTTCAAATTGAACGAGATGAAGCTATTCACAAAAATGCTGTGCTTAGCGAAAGAGAGAGTCAAGTTCGCTCAA
Organism: Papaver bracteatum; assembly: GCA_023529315.1. NCBI lineage: Eukaryota > Viridiplantae > Streptophyta > Magnoliopsida > Ranunculales > Papaveraceae > Papaver > Papaver bracteatum. The sequence continues at coordinate 45,783 of JAJJWX010001638.1, forward strand.
GTCTTCTCATAAATAATGATGATAAATTCGTTTGGGAAGCGAAAGTTCTAGATAATGCCAGAAATAATCTAGGTGTAAATGTTAGTCTCTAGGCTGAACACATGGCCTTGGTTAGAGATATGATTTCTGACAAAGAATTTTGTTGACTGTACTTTCTTACTACTCATTTGTTCTTCATAAATTTCCATCAGGATGTTAATTCATTGTTATACGTTTGCAGGAGATGAAGAAAGGTTTCACAGAAGAATTGAAGAACTTGAGGCTGAGAAGGAGAAGCTCACAAAGAATCTTTCTTCTCGCAATGATAAATGTTCTAGACTGAAGAGTCAATTAAAGATCATTGTTGCGAACTTTAAGAATGACGCTATTCTTTTTCGTAACCAAACTATTAAGAAGATCTGTGATGACAATAACATTCTTCATTCTACATATCCTTGTATCTTAGAAGAAATTCCAAAGAATGTACCTCCTCTGGACATCTCTGACAGTGATGCTAGTGAAGAAGATGAAGAAGAAGAAGAATCTTATGAAAATAAAGAAGAATCAAGCAAGAAATAATTATGCTTCCTTTTTTTAACTTTTTGTAATATCTGTACATTCATTTTTTAATCTTCTATTCTTGTAATATATTGCTGCGAATTCCTTCAACTTCCAATACAAGTTATGTTTCTTTTGTTTCTCCATGCATGTGTTAGAAAAGCAATTCTTTTTTGCAATATGGTTAATCAATATATAATTATTAATCTTTCATTTTATGCGTAAATATATCATATGGAAGCAAATAACTCTGCATTCTGTTCATTCCCATACTTGCCTCTATTATTTGTATCCAAATGAAAGATTAAGCAAGTTATTTTTGAATAGTAAGATTGTTGCGAAATCTTTTGGTACGTATATGCCTCAATTTCGCAGTCATTTCTCGCAATCACATATTTTAGGAAATAATCCTTGGTTTTTTCCAAGATTTCATTCATTCTTGTTTTCTGATGTGGTCTTATTTTTCCTTCCCAAGTAAAGGTCTTATTTTTCCACCTCTTGTCATTGCGACAAAATCGCAGGACGTCTTTTCACTTTCATGTAAAAACCCCATGATCTTGCCTTAACTTTTTTCTCTTGTCATTTTTGTTGCGACAATATGACATGCCTAAATATTCTTGCGAAAATAAAGCCCCATGACATTGCCGTCTTGCGATGAAATCGCAGGACGTCCTTACACTTACATGTATTGACCCATTGATATCGTCATATCTTTCTCTTTTGTACTATTGCCTCTTAAGGATTGTTGAACAAATATGACAAGCCTTGATACTCTCATGAGTAAGAATCCTCATGAAATTTGCGTCTTAAGACACTTATCATCTCCCTAATGGAGGATGACGCCCTTATCTTCCCGCTGGTTGCCCCTTCAAGGAGACGTACCTCTACCATACAAGATTGTATCCTCCCATCCGGTCTTAACAACAACCAGTTGTTTTCGCAGCCTCTTATCCCTTTTGCCTATATGGCTTATGGTTATGATACTACACCCTAAGTGGGGTTTTCTTCGGGCCGAGTGCATCATAAGCCAAGACTTGCCAAGAATGGTCAGGTACGCTCCAGACACCCCATGCACTCTTGGCTCAACCGTGTACCTCGGCGCCTTGATCAAATTCTACACTCCTTAGGAGAGACCTTCTCACCTTAGTCGCCCAACCTAAGTCATATGCTTAAGCTGAGAATCTAAGGTGCCTCTCCTGGATGGGATTTATTGACCCCAAATCTCCATGACTCAGGTTCCAGGGGCGATATAATCTTTTCACTGATCCAGGCAACATGTACCCATTTTTATGACGCACTTTAGGTCTTACATTTGCCTCTTGCGAAATTTTGATTGCGTGAACTAGGTTGTACGCCATAGTAGGTTCGCCCCTTTCTGATTGTTTTTATTTTTCATTTTAGCTCTGTTGTAATTTCTCAATATCAATATTTGTCATTCAAGATATTTTTGAAATTTTTTGCAACAAATTAATCATATATCTTTCTTTATTTTCTCAATTTTACTTTCATTTCACATTTTAAGTTTATTACCTTTGTTGGTTTCTGTCTCTACACATTTGATATTTTCTGTTATTTTCTTACCTTCTGCGAAATCTTCGGCACTTCTTATTTTCATCAAGCATTGACTTCACAATGTTTCTTCTTCTCTCTGTTCTATTGCATCTACCATCAGTCTTTCACTTCTTTGTCTTTTTCTGACATTATGTTTCCAATTCTCCTTCTTTGCAGTTCGTTCTTCGCATGATGCTACGTAAATTTCATAACACTTCTTTCCTTCAATCCAATCTCCTTTTATGATGCCAACTCCACTGGGGTGAGGGAACTTGATGCACTGATGAAATGTCGATGCTACGCCTAGAATTCCGTGAAACCAAGTTCGGCCAATTAAAGCGTTGTATGGTGACTCCATGTCAACAACACAGAACATAATTTCAGAAGATAGTCCTTTCAATGGAATTCGCATAGTGACTTCCCATTTAGGCTTATTGACAGTACCATTAAAACCATAGATTTTGTATGTTGATGGTACTAAATCTTCATCTTTCCCTCCTATAGTTTTATAAGCATGATAAAACAGGATATCCACAAAGCTTCCGGTATCGATTAAAACTCTGTTGATTGAACATGAATCCTTAGCTTCATCATCTTCATCATCACTAGGTTTTTGGTTAATCTCTAATCTTACTACCAATGGGTTATCATGCATTTCTCCACCCTCAGGTACTTCTTATGCGTTGAAGGAAATAACTTGCTTTTTCCATTCTTTTAGCGGCGAGATCTTCGCAATGTTCATTATTTCTCTTCCATTAGCATCTCTTGAGAAGACTCTGCTCAGAATTTTATGGTGAAAGTCTTCAATCGTTTTGTACGAATGTATAATAAAGTGACAAAATAGATTCTTTTCCTTCGCCCCAACTTCTATTACGAATGTTTCTCTTTCCTTTATTGTGTTTGTTCTGCGAATTTCTGGTGGAGGTGGTAATGGTTGAGATTGAGGTTGGCCTATTAGAAAATGATTTAATTTTCCTTGATTTATCATTCCGATGATGATTCTATTTATATTTCTGCAATCATTTGTTGAATGTCCATGAAAATGATGGTAAGAACAAAATTCATGACTTTTATGGTTTGGAGGTGGTTCATTCCCCATATTCCATGGTGCTGGTATATTTTCCATCAAGATTATAGCTTCACATATTTTTTCCACACTAGCATTCAGAGGTGGCATTTTGATTTCTTCCCATATCATCTTATGACTTCCCTGTCCTCTATGATAATTTTTCCTTTGACCCCCATAAGTTTCTTGCGGATGATCAAGTCTTTGAATCTTGTTATTTCCACCACGATTATAAAAGTTTCTTATCTTTCGAACTATTCTTGATCACGAATTCCCATAGCTACCAGTTTCTGCTGACTATCAACCATCATCTTTTCTTGTTGTACTTGCGAAGTGCTCGCCACTGTGTTTATCAATTTGGGTAATAGGCTTGCATTCGATGCTTTTGAACTTGTGATACCAATTGGGTATGATTTCATCTTATTTTGTTTTTCCTTAAGAGCAATATACTCCTCTTGAAACTCCTGCAACTTAGTCATTGTGATTGTATTATTGATTCTGAAAATTTGAATATACAGCAGATTGGTTGCAAATATTGTGTTAATGAATGACAAAATGAGGTATCTCTCATCCACATGGCCATCCATATCACTACACATTGTCTTTCACCTCATGGTTAGATTCTTCAAACTTTCGCCAACTCTTTGCTTTAACCCAAATACATCTTCAATGTCAGGTTGCGAGGAATTATTACTTATATACGCCCCTAAGAACTTAGTATGCAAATGATTGAAAGATGTTATGGTATTCTTTGGTAAACCTTCGAACCATTTTAATTCCTCTCCCGTTAAACTGGATGCAAAATATTTGCACAACACAGCGTCATGATTTTCCCACTGTAGCATACATCTCACATACGCTTTGATGTGTTGAATTGCACAAGTTGTTCCGTCAAAAATGCTAGTTAACGCAGGAAAATTGCACTTTGGGGGTATTCATCTCAATTGTACTTCTTGTGTGAATGGTGTCTTCGCAGCTTCTTCTATGGCTTCATCCAATTGTCTCCTGCCTCTTTTTCTTCTGTTATTTAGCATTTCTCTCATCTTAGCCAACTCTTTCAAGATTTGTTCATTTACACCAGAGTTTTGGTCCATTGGCCTCTTTAATTCTTCTTCTTTTCTCCTACGTTCATGCCTGTTTTGTCTTGCGAAATTTTGATTTCCTTCTTCATCATTTTCTTCTTGTCTTTCCCTACGATCTCCTCTTTCATCTCTTTCATGAATTCACACATGATTATACCTCTCATTTTCTTCTCTGCGATTTGTCCATTCCTCCTCAATTCTCTTTGTTGCCTTTCAGCTCTCCTTTGTACTCTATCATACTCTTCATTGATATTATCATTATTGCGGTTTTGTTCACGCCTTCTTTCTTGATTATCATGATTGTTCTGGCGTATTGCCTCTTGGAGCTCTTATTCCTCCACTTCTGCTCTCAACCTTTCTCTTTCGCAAACTAGACGTGTTTTTTCAGCATAATGTCTCTCGATTTCTTCTTCAATTACTTGTTGATTTCTTTGAATTTCTCTTACACGTAATATTCTCCTTCCTTCTTCCTAATGTTCTTCGCCATCTTGATTATTTCGTTCCTGACGTTACATATTCCCCTGATTCCTGTTATTTTGTTCATTATGGAGAATTTTGCCATGTGGGATGTAACGATCTTCAATCATTTCTCTTCTTTCATAACGTTCTTCATTTAGATTTTGTATTTCCTCTCGATTATCTTCATTAGCATTTACTACAGGCGAATTTCGTCTTATTTCTCCTCTAATTGATCTTGAACTTGATCTTATAGTGCTTATTGACCTTCTATTCTGTAGTCTCATGTTTCCATCCTCAACTCATGATTTTGCCTTGTTAGATTTGCACGTTCTTCTGCTTCTAGTCTCCTTTCTTCGTGTATTCTTTGACTCAATGCCTCTAATGCTTCAATCTCTTCATTTCCATGAATTATTCCTCCAACTACTTCTCGGTCTCTCTCTACTCGTCCATCGTTTCTTAATTGCTGCTCTTCTTTCGCTTCATCTGCTAAATCTGACTGCCAAGTGTGTATACTCACTCTGTCATAATCCATAGTTCCATTTCGTACTGGTGTACGTTGAATTGGTTGTTGAACTTGATTTTTTCCATTGTTTCTTGCATTCATTCTTGAAGATTCCTCAATTTCATTTCTCCCTCTACCAGCAAGACTCTTACTCCTTCTAATAGTTATTGGTTGTTTTGAAGCATTTCTTCTTCTGACCATCTTTTCAATCTTAATGAGTAGTTGAAAATTCTATAAAATTCTTCACTAATTACTCTAAATTCTTTCAAATCACAATATCCATCTTCACCTTATTCTAAAACAATCTTTAATCGTTCCATGTTTCTAGCGCCAATTTGTAGTTTCATGAATTCCTACAATACATGCCTCACAAGAATTCATGATATCAACACATCTTTAAGATCAACAATTACACTTTTTATTAATTGACTTAATACAACCACTGTTTTAGACTTTCTCTCTCCTCAAAACTTTCTCAACATTCTAAAAAGATCTCTCCCTCCCTTAAAGCTATTCAGCTCTTTATATAGGGTATTACATAGTGGATGACAACTAAGTTGTCCTTTATTTTCGGATCTGGCTTGCGAGATTTTCGCAATCATACAAATGTTTTATTCGCGACATTCCTAAATCTCGCAAGATCTTCACATCTTCCTCGTGTTTAGGCTGTCATTATCTGTTGCGTCACTTCTGTAATCAATCTGCGATATTCGCTAGGGTATTGTTGTTGATGATTTCGTAAGAGTATTATTGTTGCGATATTCTGATCCTACATGGAGGGTTATAAGTTGAGCGAAGTTTGGAAACATACCTCTGTCTCCTTTTCGGGCCAATTGAATACCCAAGGTTGATAAGCAGCGAGATTCTCGGGTAGAGTATTGGAACCAGAGATGTAAGGTCCCTTCAGAATCAATGGAAAGAGGCACCATTTTTCATCTTAACAATAATCATGGGAATGAAGAAGTGAAGATCAAAAGAAGAAGAAAGAAAAAAATTTACAGTAACCTTAACACCATGGTTGGAAAGTAATAAGACTAAACCTATTGGAAATAAATGGAATAAATATTATGGAGACTGTGAAAATGACCAGGCTGCCCTTATTGAAAATGACCATAGTATTTATTGCACTTTTTTCCAATATGGGTAATATGGTCATTTTCATAGTTCAGAAGAATTCCTTATTTATTTCCGATAAGGGTAGTTTGGTCATTTTCACAGTCTCCATAATATTTATTGCACTTATTTCCAATAAGGGTAATATGGTCATTTTTACATTCTGTAATATTTACTATATTGATTTTTAAAAAGGTTAGTTTGGTCATTTTCACAGTCTCCATAATATTTATTGCACTTATTTCCAATAAGGGTAATATGGTCGTTTTTATATTCTGTAATATTTACTTTATTTATTTTCAATAAGGATAGTTTTGTCATTTTACCAGCATCCATAATATTTATTGCATGTATTTCCAATAAGGGTAATATGGTCATTTTTCCAGTCTGTAATATTTACTTTACGTATTTTCGATAAGGGTAGTCTGGTCATTTTCACAGTCTCCATAATATTTATTCCACTTTTCCAATAAGGGTAATATGGTCATTTTCACAGTCTGTACGAATTACTTTACTTATTTCCGATAAGGGTAGTTTGGTCATTTTCACAGTCTCCATAATATTTATTGCACTTATTTCCAATAAGGGTAATATGGTCATTTTCACAGTCTGTAATATTTACTATATTTATTTTCAACAATGGTAGTTTAGTCGTTTTCACAGTCTCCATAATATTTATTGCACTTTTTCCAATAAGGGTAATATGGTCATTTTCACAGTTTGTACGAATTACTTTACTTATTTTTGATAAGAGTAGTCTGGTCATTTTCACAGTCTCCATAATATTTATGGCACTTTTCCAATAAGGGTAATATGGTCATTTTCACAGTCTGTACGAATTACTTTACTTATTTCCGATAAGGGTAGTTTGGTCATTTTCACAGTCTCCATAATATTTATTGCGCTTATTTCCAATAAGGGTAATATGGTCATTTTCACAGTCTATAATATTTACTATATTTATTTTCAACAAGGGTAGTTTGGTCATTTTCACAGTCTCCATAATATTTATTGCACTTTTTCTAATAAGGGTAATTTGGTCATTTTCACAGATTGTACGAATTACTTTACTTATTTTTGATAAGGGTAGTCTGGTCATTTTCACAGTCTCCATAATATTTATGGCACTTATTTCCAATAAGGGTAATATGGTCATTTTCACAGTATATAATATTTACTTTATTTATTTTCAATAAGGGTAGTTTGGTCATTTTCACAGTCTCCCTAATATTTATTCCATTTATTTCCAATAAGGGTAATATGGTCAATTTCACAATCTATAATATTTACTATACTTATTTTCGATAAGGGTAGTCTGGTCATTTTCACAGTCTCTATAATATTTATGGCACTTATTTCCAATAAGGGTAATATGGTCATTTTCACAGTATGTAGTATTTACTTCATTTATTTCAATAAGGGTAGTTTGGTCATTTTCACAATATCCATAATATTTATTGCATTTATTTCCAACAAAGGGTAATATGGTCATTTTCAAAGTGTGTAATATTACTTTACTTATTTTCAATAAGGGCAGTCTGGTCATTTTCACAGTCCATAATATTTATTCCACTTAATTCCAACAAGGGTAATATGGTCATTTTCACAGTCTGTAATATTTACTTATTACACTTAATTGGGTAGTCGGGTCATTTTCACAGTCTCCATAATATTTATGGCAATTATTTCCAGTAAGGGTAATATGGTCTTTTTCAAAGTGTGTAATATTTACTTTACTTATTTTCGATAACGGTAGTCTGGTAATTTTCGCAGTCTCCATAAAAATTATTGCAATTATTTCCAATAAGGGTAATATGGTCATTTTCACAATCCGTAATATTTAATTATTTTTTTCAATAAGGGTATTCTGGTCATTTTCACAGTCTCTATAATACTTATTGCATTTATTTCCAGTAAGGGTAATATGGTCATTTTCACGGTCTTCTGAATTTTTATTGCACTTATTCCGATAAGGGTAGTATGTTCATTTTCACAGCGTTCGGAAGAAGCAGAATTTTTTGTTGTGGTTTTGTCGAGAAAATCGAGAGAAAAGGTCATGACTTGTCCAAGTCAAATGTCCTACAAAGTCATGACCTGTTGACTTGGTCTTGATCCTTTTTTCTAATATTAAGAAAATTAAAAAATAAAATAAAAATAAATTTTGATATTTAGAAATTAAATAAAATTGTTATTTTGTATAACTGTTGCGAAATTAGTGATAACAAAAATTCTAAGAGTGATTAATTCGGGGTTGTTTTAGATGTGGTGGAAATTTTGGGTGGAAACATCATTTTAGATTATAATTGTGATTGTCTGGATAGTTGTCAACAAATATAATTGTGACTAGTAAAAAAGTTAAATATTCAGATTCATTATCACGATTACAAAATTTATCAACAGTTATAATTGTTGCAGGACTTATCACAGGTGTTTCAGTGACTGAAAAATAAACTGTGACAGGTTACACTGTGAGAAAATCCTGGTTTTGGTGTAGTGATGGCTAATTCAAACCAAGCATAGAGGTAATACGGTGTTCATCAGATTCTTAAACCCGAAAACTATTGTGGTTTCCATATTCGAGAATAAGCCTAGCACAATTGTATCTTCCTGATTTTCCGTGTCTATTCATTTTCCAAAATAAACTAATATTTGCATAGGTACAAGTGCAAATTTAATTCACCAAATTATATTTTTAGGTAATAGTTCAGGCGACGATAAGACATTATATTAACTCTAAATGTCATTCATAAAAATGCAACACTCATTATCGCACGACGTTTGTATATCTACGAGGCGCAGTTAACATATGCAGCACTCGTTGTTGTTGACACAACATATACAAAGTGCAAATTAAGCACTAGCTTTTTAAAGCTCTCCAATGCATACATGAGACGCATATTATGCATGCCGTAAAGCTAGCGGGAACACATAAAAGCGCAAAATATGCATCTCTCCTTATTGGTCGCCGTAACATTTTATACGGTGCATATACCTTCTCCAAAAATCAAGCCTAACTATTTACCACAAAAATCAATGATGAAACAAGGAAGAAAACATTCAAAATGTAATATGTCTGGTTCTAACATAATACCGACAAATCTCCAACTTCATGTATTAGGGTCGATGAAGTATTATTTTAACAAAGATGAAACATGAACACATTCTTTATACCTTAAAAGAAATTGTCTCGATATCAATTGCAGGTCATTTTAAGGACCGTGGATAGAGGCTGGATAACCTTGTTAACCCGGTGTCCATTTTTCTTTTATTGCATTCCGACCTTTAGTGGAACGACTTTGAATTCTGGAGATTACCATAGCAGAGGAATATTAAAATTTTGCTACTCCCAGGGATGCAATAATTCCCCGCTCGCCGGTGCCACTGTAGTACAGTGGTAAAGTCACTAGGTGATGATACCAGTGACCTGAGTTCGAAACTCGCTAGCATCAAATTCTTTACCGATCAAAATAAATAAATAAATAATTCCCCGCTCTGTCGATATTAAACCGTTAACACCATAAAAATTAGTGATGTACCAACAAAGGAAATTTTATTTTCTACACTGTCCAAAAGGACGCGGAAAAAACCTTCCATTGGTTGGCTAAAGTAAAATGGTACAAAACTCAATATTTGGCTAAATTTGGAAATCATCACAAATATGAGTTGTTTCCAATACGTACCTATTTTGGATACCTCTTCTTTTACCATAATAATTATTTATGCTATCAATAGCACAAACAGGATATGGTAAGATATCTAACTTCTCCTTTAACAAGTCCTAATCAAAACATAAAAATGAGTTAGACATGATAAAAATTGCATATATATATATATATATATATATATATATATAACTACTTAGCAATAGTTAAATTAAATATGCAAAGGTTCAAGAGAAATATTCTTTTCTGTATTGTCGGCCCTTGCCGATTGCTGCAAAGCAATTCGTGCTGATAACGTTTTATATAATCATCAACTCGGTAGGCATCAACATCGTATGTTATCGGTGATTACAAACATTAAGACATACTTAATTAATATGCCACTAGTAGTTAACTGTAACATGAGTATTTAATTGAAATACCGTACACATCAATCTCCTAGACAGAGATATAGAAAATAAACCTAGTTTAATTGGAGGCCTCAAAAAATAATTAGGGGCCCTGCACTACGTGACAAAAAGGGACATGAAATAATAATTTTGGGTTAGAAATGCCAAAAATACCCCTAAGTCATTAGTGTTAATTAAATTTAATTAGTTAATTAAGGTGTTAAGTAATGAGGTTAGATTAAATTCAGTTTTTTGGTTTTTTTTTTGGATTAAAGAAAAAAATGTGTTTTGGTGTTGTGGGGAGGGAGAAGTAGAGTTTTTTTGGTGAAAAATTTGGGTTATTTGAAATGAATGATTCTAGTGTAGGAAATGATGTTGGTGAAGCTTCTAATTACAACCATGATTGTGTTGATGGTAAGATTAAATTTGTCTGTTCGTTGCTCTAAGTGGTCGAATCATCCACACCATGGAACAACTCAGTGTAAGGGTCGTCATAGTCGGGGGGTGTATACCCAAACGACTCTCCTATGTCGTCACTTTAGTGACACTACCAATAACGATTTTTCATAGAGTATACATGCAGAAATAGGGTCGTTAGGGTATAACATCATACAGAGTAGGGTATAACTCATATATAGTAACGACCCTAATTCTGCTACTACAATTTTTTGCCCAAGATTATGAAAAATCGTTAGGGTAGTGTGATACAGATTGACGACCCTATCAATATTTTGGACAGTGAGTATTTTTTTTTGCAACTAGGGTCGTCATCTGTTACTATATATGGGTAACGACTCTATTCTAAACCAAAAGAGTTCAATGACGACTCTCTTATATATATTGACGACACTACCTATTTTTAAGACAGAGAGATTGTTCTTAGCTGAATTAGGGTCGTCAATAGATTCGGTTACAGAGGTAACGACCCAAATCTAGGGCAAAAAATTGTAGTAGCAGAATTAGGGTCGTTCACTAGAACATCATACAGATTAACGTTTTTTCATAGAGTATACATGCAGAATTAGGGTTGTTATGGTATAACATCATACAGAGTAACGACCCTAATTATGCTACTACAAAAAATAGGTTCGAGAACTAAATTTCACAATCAAAACTCAAGAAAAAAATCAAAACATAAGTGGGTTTTACTCACTTACTTTCTAATCGACAAAGATTTTTTTTTTATATCGTTAATGAAGTAGAGGGGGAGAACTCGGGTGGGATATGAAGGGAAGGGTGGAGAGTTATCTGATTTTGGTTTTAGAAAATAAATTGGGGGACTTATGTTTAGGGTTAATAGGTTTATAAGTAGTAAGGGTAAAATAATATTTTCACCACCTTTTGGAAATCCCCTAAATTTTTTGGTGTGGGTATAAAATAGTCAGGCCCCTAATTGGTTTTAGGGGCCCCAATTAAATGAGGATAATAAAGAGAATGGAAAGTGGGAATTAAGTGTTTGACCCTCTCCTCACTCTCTCTTACTCGTATGGCCTTGGGCTTGAGAAGTTTTCAATTCTTTGGAGCCCACCCGGGAGAGAAGGCCAAGAGAAAAATATCCAGGGTCACATGAATAATCCGAGATGTTGACGTCATTTATAAAAAGTGAAATATACCTAAAATAGCCTTTTCAGTTTTTTAATTTCATTTGGAGAAACAGATCGGGAGAAATAGAAAATGGTAGCAGATTTGATTTTTATGATTTCATCTTCCGATGCAAATCGATAGAGAGAGATAATGAGATTAGGTTTAGATTATAAATTCAATTTAGTAAGTTCAGGCAAATCTCTTCAAGAACATCTCTTCAAACTCAGATCAGTATGATGAATGTTTTAGCTAAACAAAATTTCCAATTTCGGAGATCCTGACGAGATCTATAATAAGTTCTATGGGAGGATCTGATGGTAATAAAAAGAGTTCCAGAAAAGCTCTGTTTAAGATTTGAAATCAGTTTTAGATGAATCTAGGTATGTAAAGTTTTGATTCTGCTGAACTAATTTTTATGTATTGAAACTTCAAATTGACAAATTGAACCATATTGATTTATAAGATTTTTGTTGTATGTGAATGAAGATTTTTTATTGTTTTAAAGGTGCATTGCATTTTACTGTAGAGTATTTACTGGTGTCTTATATGAGTATTTACTGGTTTCTTATATAAGCTAATAGCATAATTAGCTTTTTTTAATTCACTTGTTTACCAAAGTTGGTGTTAATAGTGTACGATGTATTATATATTACAGAATGATAAAATGGTTTCACTTTTATACATGTATTACTACAGCTGCATCTATATAATTTATTACTGACAAGTCGAGACACTAGAAGACGTACACAAACAGTGGGAACTCTGGTAGAAAGCTCTTGGCACCTAGTGTTATCATGAACCTTGTGCATAAAGTATTCACAAATTAATGAATGTGCATATGTTCTATAGTGATCGTGTTTTTTGCAGAATATACCCATAAAAAAGTTCTTTGGAAGGGACCCTTGAATACGATGAAGGATTTTTTTGTTGTTACTCGTTGCGACAATCCTTCTAATAGGGACTTTATTATACACATCATCCACAACTTTTTGTGGCAATCCTTATCATAGGGACGTTATTAGACACATCATCCACAATCCTTCTAATATGGATAGTGTATTGACCCCTAGGATTCTCTACAGACTATCTCTTGGTATTATATTGTTTTGTTGCATGTTTTAAACCTATGTAAATGAAAAAAAAAAGTCATAAGAAACAAGGTTTCTTGCAGTGCATACACCAAAGAATTTGTGTGCAGTCTTTATACACTAAGAATATTACGTCAGGCTTTATAATTCAAAGTATTTGCGTGCAGAAATTATGCACGATTGAGTTTGTGTGCGGGCTTTATGCACCACAGATTTTTGGGTGAAAATTTTCTGCACAAAATGAATATGTGGATATTTTGTGCACATACATAATCTTGTGGATATTTTCTACACACAGTGAATTTCTATGCACTTATTATCCGACTATAATCGTGGATATTTTATACACACAGTAACTAATAATATCTTCATAGGGTAATTTTTTGGTTTATCTGTAAGTTGAATTTTTTGGTTCCTTTACAAGCTCACATTTATTTGAATGTTCAATCTGTGTAGACAAATGTAGGAATTCTACACACGTTCAATCTGTATAGGAAATCTGCACACATTCAAAGAATGATCATTGGAATCTGAACACAAATATACTCAAGAATCGTGTTCCATCTAAATCTTGTAGTCATTGGAATGATCATGGAAAAGTGCTTATGCTGGTAAGATTCTTTTTCTACTGAATCCAACATATAGTTACTCAATATACTATGAAATTATGAATGATTAAGAAAGTAGTGTCATAAAACCAATACCATTTGTTTTTTTATGTGTATGAAGACATACATAAGCATGAGACTCTAAAATATAAACCCAAATTTGATTTTAATTAGTTTTATACATTCGTAGATCTCTTTTCTCACCTGTTATGTGATGGTTTCTTTATCACGGTTTTTAATCAGTTTTATATAAATTAGAGAATGAAATTACTTTGAAGAGAAGGTAGTGCCGACAAATTTTATTGTGCAGTTTAAATGCACACAAATTTTATTGTGCATCTCGAATGTACTATGAACAGTTGTAGTAGGGTATCTCACCTCTTGTATTTCTCCATGTACTTCTCATGCTAATTATCCTTTTGTGACTATACACGGTTATATTTCACCAGTGCTTTTTGAGTTATCTAAAAATCATTGCGCCTGGTAGAAATCAACTTCGATCTCAAAAACCATCTCATATCAACTATTGAAATTGTCATGAAGGGATGTCGTTGAAATTGTCATATCAACTCACTCAAAGAATACTTTGGCATAGACAATGTTTATACAACCTCTTGCTCCTTCATTGGATATACTTCTCAGGTCAAGATTCCTTCCCTTCAGTTGTACATACCTTACTGAATTTCTACTAGATCTCCGCTTTAGCCCACAAAATTTTTGTTATCATTAAATGACATGATTTTTGTGCAACCATTATACACTTGTTGAGATTGTGAAATATGTAACATCTGTGTTGCTTTCACTTCAAATAATACCATGTGAGTAATTTCTTCACATGGTAAATTTTTGAACATAGCTACTGGTAGGATATCATAATACCGTGTGAATAATTTCTTCACAGGGTAGAGTTTTTGGTTTATCTGTAAATTGAATTTTTTTGGTTCCTTTACAAGCTCACATTTATTTGAATGTTCAATCTGTGTAGAAAATATTCACACATCCAATATGTGTAGGAATTCTATACTCATTCAATCTGTATAGGAAATCTGCACACATTCAAAGAATGATCATTGGAAGTGAAAGCTATGTAGGAATAATTATATACTTGTTCTATGAGATTTTGAAATATGTAACATCTGTGTTGCTTTCACTTCGATTAATACCGTGTGAATAATTTCTTCACAGGGTAAATTTTTGAACATAGCTAATGGTAGGATATCATAATACTGTGTGAATAATCTCTTCACAGGATAAATTTTTTGGTTTATCTGTAAGTTGAATTTTTTGGTTCCTTTATTAGCTCATATTTATTTGAATGTTCAATCTGTATTTATGAAAATTTTATGCACATACCAAATCTTGTGAATATTCTCTGCACGCAGTGAATTGCGGATATATAAAGTACAAATTATCGGTCTCAAATGTGCAGTTTTTTGTTTAGGACAATGAACTGACCACTAGGAACTAATTAGGGTTAAATTATCGGATACTTTGGCTGTGACTTATGATATTTAAACATTCTTGGTCACTAGTATTACCTGTCGACATTATGCAGAAAGTTCTTTTTATAGTGCATCTATTATCCACACAGCATATATGATGCATTTCGTAAAATCCTTGGCTATGTTTAGATATTATAGTTCAAATGGTTCATCTTTTTTATTTTATTTTTTCCCATTTGATCTTATATTGGTGTTGGTTAATACAGGGATTATTTCATGGTAAAAATGTAAGCCATACAAAGTATACTATTTATTCAGCTTGCAGAGTTCAAAAATTCAGCTTCAGCTTAAACACAACAACTTAAACTTACCAGTGCATATACTATACACATAACAACTTAAACATATGGACAAATTTATTAGCATCACTCAATATCATGTGTAGGAATTCATCACTCAATATCATGTGGAGGAATTCATCACTCAATATTATCATGTAAAATTTATTAGAATATGAATATCATGTGCAGGAATTCATCACTCAATATCATGTACAGGAATTCATCACTCAATATTATCATGTAAAATTTATTAGAATATGAATATCATGTGCAGGAATTCATCACTCAATATTATCATGTAAAATTTATTAGAATATGAATATCATGTGCAGGAATTCATCACTCAATATCATGTGCAGGAATTCATCACTCAAAGAACATATACATATTTTATCCCAGTCACCAAGATATGGATAAATTTATGTGCAGTAATTAGTCACACAATATCATGTTCAAGAATTTATCACTCAATATCATGTGCAGGAATTCATCAGTCAAATAACTCATGACATAAACATATTTTATCCCAGTCACCAAGATATGACAAATTTATGTACAGGAATTAGTCACACAATATCATGTGCATGAATTCATCACTCAAAGAACTCATGACATATACATATTTTATCCCAGTCACCAACTGAATGAAGTTGATGAAAGCACTAAGGTCATCGCTCCTTCTTGTTCCTGATGTCCAGATCCTCCTGGTGAAGCTCCAATCACAACTGGTCGAAGAAGAGAACATGGATTAGGAAAATACTTTGGCTTAATTTTTTTAGTTTGGACTACATTTTCATATAGTTTTTTTTTTATTGTTTCTGAGATGTTAAATTTTTCTTTTTAACATTTTTCTTTTTCTTTTCATGTTATGTATTTGTTTTCTTCAGAAGGAATAATCTTTTTTTGTTTAGACTGCATTGGTTTTTATGTCAAGGTACTATGTGAAGAAATTATTCACAGAGTTTTTATGTGCAGGGATCATGCACAACTTTGTTCTTCTCTGTTTAGTTTTGAATAGTTATCGAAGAAACTATTGAGATCAAAAATAAAAGTTGAACGTATATCTTAAACAAACTTGAAATGTATCTACAACTCTTTAAAATCAACCCTTTTTAACTTGCTTATATTATGTGCAGAAATTTACTCTGTGAAGAATTTATCCACACATTTTATTCTCCGCAGTAACTATTCTCACATTTGTTTTTCTGCAGATTTTTCACATATCAACATGAAATTTAACACAAATCTACATGATCTAAAACACATGTATCTACACAACAATTACCAATTAAACAACAAGTACAAATTACTTAAAATTCATTCTGTGAAGATATTACTCACACCATTTGTTTGTGTAGATAATATTCACACAACGTTTTTCGCACATTTTCAAGTACAAATTACCTAAAATTCATTCTTTGAAGATATTACTCACATATTCTAGTTGTGAATATTTCTGTTGCTCGCCAGTGGTACTTTTAGCTAGTAGATGAATGAACTGAAATTTATCATCATGAAGATTGAACGAAAATAATATCTCCATCTCTTTATTAAAAGTATTACACTTCACAACAACAACTACTACTACGACTACTACCCTGAAAGTTGAGTGCACGTGTGTTGCACGTTAGTGAAATCTGCGTGTTATATTTGTGTATCTTATGGTTCCCTTTGCAAAGACACACTAAATTAACCAAATAACTTTGTGACTTCGAGTCTCCATGATCAGCTGCTGCAACTTATATTTTCTACCATCTAGAGTTTACTGCCACTTTGTTATTGAAACTTCACAATGTTGCATATCTAAGATGAAAATCGATGAGGATTTAATAGCTCAACCTCGGTTGTAAGCAGCATTATCTCAACTATCGTAGTAGTTGGAGCTAGAACAAGTCTTGAGTGATGATTATTGTTACAACCTTGATGAAAATTCACCATAATATCCTCACTCCAATGCATCGGTGTCCTGCATTCCAGTTTCCAAACCTACAGTGAGTGACAAACTTATGTTTACCAACTGTGATGATATACAAAACTGAAAACCGTGAAGATGTGCGAAAAATATACACATTTTGAAAATTAATTATGTGAAGATATTACTCACACCATATTTTTGTGTAGATACTATTCAAACAACTTTTTTTTTGCACATTTTCAATACAAATAACCTAAAATTCAATTTGTGAAGATATTACTCACATATTCTAATTGTGAATATTTCTGTTGCTCGCCGGTAGTACTTTTAGCTAGTAGTAATATCTTGAAAATGTGTGAAAAATATACACAACTCGAAACCGTGCAGGAAATATTCACAACTAGAATATGTGTAGGAAATATGCACAATCATTATTCTTTGAAACATATGAACAATCGTGCACCAGCCGATCTGTGGAGAAAATATGCATGATTTTGATTTTGTGGAGAAAATACACACGGAATGTTTTCTTTTTAAAATTACAAGTTTAAAAAGTTACAAGTATGAATCAAAACTTACAAGTTTGTAAAGCATGTCTAGATCTACAGATTCACGACGAGATTGCTCCAAATTGAAGATGGTAGAAGAAGAAAACATCCTACAAAACCCTTAAATCTCGACGCCATTACATGTGATAAAACAGCAAGTAGTGATTCATGTACGAATTTTTTTTCGGTAGTGATTCCTCTTTTTATGCAAGATATCATCAATGTAAGTCAATTTTAATATAGTTTTCTTTCTTCATATGAAACAAGAAATCAATATGGCGACATTTTCTCTTCACTATAAATCAACTTTTTGTTGATTACGATAAACGGTTTTTTATTCTTCATATGGATCTAAAAGTTATGGTAATGATGAAATATTTTGAGTTTTGATTCTCATTTTTGTTTGATTTCTAGTTTTGGTTATTGAAATCTCCGATTGAATAGTTTGACGAGAAAGAGGTGGGAAGAAACTGATTTCTCAGAAAAAATAAAAAAATTGTTCTTAAATTTTTAACGTATTTACAGAAGAAGAAGAAGGGATATGCGGAGCCATAAGACGGAAGTGAGAGAAAATGGGGAGGTAACAGGTTGTTTTGTTCTTTTATGGAAGGTTATTTTGGTAATTCTTCTTACTAAAATATCCTAGGGTCACTAGAATAATTTGCAAACATTATTAAAATAACCCTAGAGTCAAGAGAGTAAGAACCAACATTTATAGGGTCATATAAATAAATTGCTCGAATGGAAATCTACTCAAAATTTCTCAAGTTATGTTGCAAGAGAGTAGTTACGTAAGTGGGGCCGTGGGGGAGGGAACTGGCTATTTATAGCCTAATTTAGTAAGTCGGTAATGGCAAGGAAGTGACACGTGCTTCACTCTTACAGGAGTTTAAAATCTTAAACATTAAGGAAATCTTAACCATCCTAATCTTTGTCCGGTGAGGTGGGTTTATAGCTTATTGGAGATTTCTGGATTCTTATGGGGCGGTGAAGATGGTGGGTCACATAACAAAAAGAAAATTATTTGTGTTATATTTTTGGCTTTACTACAATTAGATACGATATTCAGTTTGGTTCAATTCACAATACAATTTTATAAGATTATTAATTGTTTCAATGTATTGGTGTACGCATGCATGAATCTATATTACTCCAAAGTGATGATTTATTTATTTATTGTTCTGTAGTGATTATATAAAGTAATACCTATTGTTTAGCTTTATTTGTTTGTGCGCGTCGTTGTATAAAGTTCGATTAGCTTTGTGTGAGTGTTCTCTGTACGGAGGAAACTTTGAGAACAACTATAAATCCATTACAAGGAAGCACATCGTCACACCATTGATGGTTTAGTTATGTCACGCAGACATCATCCCAAAATCTCATTAGACGGAGAAACCCAACTGCTTGTAGACTTATAAGACAAGCAAAACATAAAATAAGGTGCATAGATTCATTTAGTAAGTAATTAAATAGGATCACTAACACAAAACCAAAGAAATAAAGTGGAAAGCTTCAAACGAGTGAAGGAAAAGACATATTAAAAACAATAAAGAAAAACAAAGAAGAAAATATAGCTGACGTTTATCACCAGCAAAGCGGACAGTTTTAAACTTACAACACCACTTGCATAGAACCAAAGTTAAACCGTCCAAGGAAACCACAAAGGCACAACTGCCATTAAGTGATTGTTATCACTTTAGTTTATGTGATCCACCGCAACGCTTTTGTTGAGATTGGTTTACGGCGTGTACCTAGAATAAGCCCATGAAACTTGGTTAGAATACCGTTAATAAACTAGATAAGAAGACAAAAAAAAAGATCAAATCAATCTAGAAGAAAGAGTTGGATATAAAATTGGAGAAAAGGAGACACATAATAGGGAAAACAAAGAACGAGAAATTCTTATTCATATGTGTATAGAATTATAAGGATTTACATCTTTATTTACGGGGATAAGAGAAACCTTAATTTTAGACAAAAGGGCATCTTAATAAATAAATATTGGTTTATAACAAAATTATTATTTTAGCGAGAAATTTTTTAACCTATGCAAATCTAGTTAGGACTAAAAAATTCTTAGAGATATTATCTTAACGAGCGTTAATTTAAGAAAGTTCTATTGTAAATATAAAGCTATATATTAGAAAGTTATTAATTTATAGAAAAAAAGTAGGAAATGCCTAATAGTTTTAGAAATAATATATTAGAGCTAGTCTAGTCCAGTTGACTCAGTAAAATATCTGTTTAAACCTTTTTGAAAAAATATATTACTGTATAGTCCTAAAAATTATAGTTTGGTCCTAGGGTGTACAATACCCACGCGGAATGACGTCATGGATGATGTAATTTTCATCTGGGAGTGAGAGGAATACCTTTTCTTTCAGAAAAATTATATAGGATTTATTAGCAAAAAAGAAATCAGTTTCAGATTTCTTTTAT
Organism: Papaver bracteatum; assembly: GCA_023529315.1. Lineage (NCBI taxonomy): Eukaryota > Viridiplantae > Streptophyta > Magnoliopsida > Ranunculales > Papaveraceae > Papaver > Papaver bracteatum. The sequence goes on from JAJJWX010001638.1 coordinate 66,109, forward strand.
CTCTCCTCTCTAGATTCAGATCTACTTTCTCTTCTTGTTTTTCTTTTCTTTTTTGATGAAGATGATGGTGTTGAAGTTGAAGAAGATGACGAAGATGTTACTGTTGTTTATGTTGTTGTTGTTGTTGAAGACGATAAAAGATGTTGCGATTCGAAGGTGAAAGTAGATCTGAATCCTTTTTTTCTTTTCTGGATGTGTTTTAATTTGTTTTGATTTCTTCCTGTCGTTGTTGTTGTTGCTGCTGCTCGTGTTGAAGATGGAGATGAAGATGATGAACTCATTTTTTCTGTTGTTTTATGATGAAGATGAACTCTTTTTTGTTTTTGTTGTTGTTGTTGTTGTTGTTGTCAAAGAAGATGAAGATTGAAACGAAGATGATGAAGAAGATTTGATGTTGATGTTGTTAATGAAGATTTGATGTTGTTGCCGCTGTTGAAGTTGATGAAGAAGATGAAGATTTATGTGTTTTGTTGCTGCTGCTGTTTAAGATGAACTTCATTCCTGGAATGAACTTCATTTTTGGAATGAACTTAGTTGTTGATGAACATAATCGTTTATATAGGTTTTTATAAAGAGTTCATTCCAGAAATAAACTCTGGTTTATATAGGTTTTTATTAGGAGTACTTCATTCCAGAAATGAACTCTGGTTTATATAGGTTTTTATCAGGAGTGAATGAACTCTGGTTTATATAGGTTTTTATCAGGAGTTCATTCCAGAAATGAACTCTGGTTTATATATGTTTTTATCAGGAGTTCATTTGACGAATGAACTCTGACTTTTCGATCTTAATAACGAAATTTTTGTAGAATTTTAATGAAATAATGAAGTTCATTCATATGTTTTATTAGGTTTTCATTTGTAAGAATGAACTTTGATGGTTCATCACATAAAATGAACTGCTACAGTAAAATAAGTAAAAATTAACATAAAATGATATTTTTGTCTGTTTTATATTTTTAAATAATTATAGACCAAACCGTAAAGGCGTTTTTCCAAAGGACTAAACGGACTTGGGACTACCTAAAAAAAGGACCAAACGATTATTTTCCTAGAAAACAATTTATAAATCGAACCACCTACTCCCTCCGTTCCATTTTAGATGATGTTTTAGGGTTATTTTTTTGTTCCACAATACTTGAAAGTTTTCATATTTTTCCAAAAACTAATAATTATATCCTTACATATTATCTTGGAACTATAAGTTTTTTTTTTTAAATGCACTAATAATAATTAATGTTTGAACACTTTTCTCAAGGATATAGAAAAAAAATCTTCATATCTCTCTTTATTTCTAAATCTGCGTGAAAATTCTAAAAATATCATCTAAAATAGAACCGAAGGAGTATTAAAGCGTGTTACCTCAATTCGAGGCCGGGGAAAAATTGTTTAATTTATTGCATATTATTTTACATGGGTTCTGTAAAGAGGCGGGCCACGTTCAAAATTCTCTTAAAAATGGACATACAATACAAGAGAGTAAGAGACCAACTATGCTGAGTAGTTAGCGTGTCTTAAACATGGGAAACCATATTTCGAAATTCGACGTGGCAGTGTAAAGTCAATTCCATGATTTCCTAAAGGACCTAAAGGACGTTGCAATCTCAATGGGCCATATTTGTATTTCAAATTTCAGTCCTATAAATAAATAAGGTAGATGAATCGGATGCATCAAACAAAAAAACATCTATCACCACCTGTCACCAAAAATTTCAGTTGCAAAATACAGTTAACACCACTTGATTTCTTCTCATCTATGGAAACAAAAGTTCTGTCTTCTGGTGTTCACTATTCCAATTTACCTGATAATTATACTACACAACCTGTTTTTGAAACGGTCCTCGACTTTGATTGTACTCACCCAACGCAACCTGTCCTGGCTATCAAAGATGAATGTCGAATTCAGGTATCATCTCACTTTCAGTTTCATTTTTTTCTTTCTTTTTTGATTAGCAAGAGAACATACAAACATATAATACTAGTATAACCGTTGCCACGGTGGGAGAGCCGACCGAAGAATTTGACGAAACGACACCACTTCGTATGCCCTACACATTCATCTAGTTAAACATTCATTCATTTCCAGCTCCAAATGCTCATCACACAGATTCTACCAACACTTCACAACCTTCCTTGATCTCCACCAGTGCCTTCACTGCCATCAGCACACCCACTGTGCATCACAGACCTGAACAAATACTCTTTCTGCCAATCCATTCCATAACCGTGTCCTGCAGTTCCCTTACGACATCAAAACTTCTGCAGCCTCCCTCGTTTCTATTACGTCAGCAGCAGCATAAATTGAAGCTCAAACATATCTCAAAAGCGACCGTCCTTGCTTCATCTAATACTCTTAGGTATTTCACAAGCACCATTACCCATTCCATCTCTGCAATTCAACCCCATTCCATCACACCATCTTTCCTTCTCTGATTCTTTCTAAACTCTTCAATCACCATTGCAGCAACAAAAACTCTCACACCATCTGCATATCTTGTACCACCAATCTTCTACAACGGACTGTCAAAGCTTCATAGATGTAAGCCACACTTCCTGCAATCTCAGACCTGCAATACCAAGCCTTACTGTTGCCTTCTAACTCCACCAAAATTCTGTTTCAGTAAACCTTTAAAGCCAAGCCAATTGACACAACCAGCACCAACACCTTCAGTACTTCTATCTCTGTAATTGCACATTACAAACTCATTCATCTCCTGAGTTCAAATACCAACATCTCAACATATGCACTTCCTTGCATCACCACCTGCAATGACTCCACCAGATACACTACCCCATCACCTGCATCTTCAATCAAACACACAAAACTTCAAGAATTTCACTCAGCTTCAGAATCCTACACAAGCCATTCTTCAAATCCATGAGAACTGCCAAAGGTTCATCTTCAGTTAACCACCATTCTTAAATTCTTGATATTAGCAACCACAAATTCACTCCAAACTCAAAGATTTGCTTTTAAGAAAGTGGCCATATAAAAGTCATATAAAGGTCCTCCCTCGCTTCGCTCGGTCAGCCCAATAAGAATCAGAAGTACAAGGTAGGAGATTATTTACACTATGAACTTTATAAGCAGGCCGAGATACAGACCATTACAAGACACCTAAATCTTCAATCTCTCACCGATTCTTCCCATGTGAAGTTAAAGGTCTTCAAAGTGCACTCCATCCAGAACTCCTGATGACTGAGCCCAATATAAAATGGCTGCTTTGATTTCCAAGATAAGCTCAGGTAAAAGTCATCTTGTTGATAGACTATCAGGAAGAGGTGGGAGTTCAATGTGCTTTAGTATCAAAAAGAAAACTGCTTATATATACATTTCATGTCAATCAACTATCAAATATGCACCCAAAGAAGTCAGACGCAGCTAGTTTTTACCAGGAAATTGCTGATATTACAGAAAATGTTCTAGTTCTCCAACCAATGGCTAAAGAACCCGATATTGTGATAGAAGTACTGCCTAGAAGTGGTTAAGTAACCCATATTGTGAATGTTTAAATTTTCAGGTAGAGGTTATGCAGTCTGGTAAAACTGCAACTCATTCTCATCAATTGGCCCTAGATCACAGTTCAGAAAGCTGTAGCTCACTGCTAACGGATGAGCAGAGTAACACTTCAGACATTGTATGTCAAGAACATGACCAGGTGAATGAATTTCATGTTCGCCTTGAGTTTCAATAAAGACCATTGCACATTCTTTTCGCCATCTAACACTTGAACAACTTCTTGTGTCAAGACCTCACAGGCAAGTCGTCCATGTGATGGAGATGTCATGCGACAAACGAGATCAGATGAAGATGCTAAGAGAAATGATCAACTAGCAAAACTCTTTCCAATCTGTTTAGCAATGGAAACCATTTCAATTGCAATTGCTAAGAGAAATGATCAACTAGCAAAACTCTTTCCAATCTGTTTAGCAATGGCAACCATTTCAATTGCAATTGCTACTGCTGTGCTTGTGGAACTTCTGTTGATAAAGATGACAGACCTTCATCAGCCGGCAGTCTTCAAAAGCATGGCATGGTCAGGCATGTTGTCATCCATTTTCTCTGCAACTGCATGTGGTCTCAGCTACATCAACCCACATGTTCAATTCTTGATCCGTTTCGTAGAAATGTTCTTGATTCTTAGTTTTTCCTTGATAGTTTTTACCCTTGTAATTGCACTTCTCACTTTATAAATACGATACAGTAGTTGTGTGGTAGCTTCATTCTTGACAAACTTGTTGTCATACATACAGCTAGATAAGCGTAACTCAGAAAAAGTTTGATGCAGAGTTGAGATTTGTGCTTCCTTGGCTTAGCTTGTCTACCACCTGATTTCCAGTTCTAGGAATGGATTTAAACCCCAAATGATTACATCCCTTCAGAATTTCCATTGCTTCTTTAACTAACCCTTGATTCTACCATTTCATAGAACCTTCGAAACCATTACAAACTCTACAATTCTTCTATCCAAAAGTTACTCAAGTTTAGCTCCTTTCCCCATTTGCTCCATGCAACACTGCTAGAGCTTCTCATTTTTCCGGACAGGTTATTCTGAAGATCCCAGACTTAGCTCATTTACTCGATAATTAATGCTTGCATAACTTAAATGCCAAAGTTTATCTTGACCTCCAACTTGTTACCATTGCCAGCTGCCCATATTGGAAATGCACAATAGCATATTAAACATTATACATTTGAAATGAAGTAGTTATACTACGTAATCAAAAGCCTAAAATCAGTATAGTCTACAGCATCTTGTACCCATTCATCCCGTGATGGAAATCATTAAACAACAATGCAAAAATGTAATTTCTAGAACCACAAATGAAGGTTTGAATTCTAAGGTAAATAAAGAAAGCTTACAGTTTAAAAAAATCAAATAGAAAAACAGTTGTTTGCGCCTGTTTTTTCTAACTAAAATTTAGTTAGCATGTGTATGTTTAATCACGGATGCTTAGAGAAGCAATAAAGGTTTATCATACAAACATTAACCAAGTTATGCTAGAAATCGGCTTCTTCCCTTAGCAGAAAGTATCTCATGAGGCATGTAGATTTGCTTTCTAGCGTCTTATGTTCACAATGAAGCAAGCAGTTTACAATGGAGAAAGTAATGGACATGCTCAACAACCAAAAAAGCCGCAATAAAAACCTCTGACAAAGTTTGGAGTTCTAGCAAGAAAGCTAATTTACATTGTGTACGAAGCTAAATTGAGTGGAAATTCTAGTTCAGCCAAATACGTATATGAGCATATGGCTTCAGGTGAAATCAGCTGAGTATAACTGAACCATCTGATGCCATGATAAACTTATTAAGAATTTGGTCCAGCGACCCACATGCTAGAAAAAAACTTCTATAAACTTATAGTTACCAACCAAAATTGAGCACAGAATTGGACAAACTCCATCTATCCCTATGTCGTCCAAAAATCCAACTGCACCATAACCTGAAAACGCCATATAGAAAAAATCAATACAAATATTTAAGTTCTTAATTCTAGTCACAAATGTACAACCGAGGCCATGCAATAGGCAGACAGATTAACACAATGTTCTCCCAAATAACTTCTGCAACCAAAGAAACCTTACTCTTTAGAGTATGCAAGAATGCAACATTCACTATATTGAGGATAAGATGCATTGTTGCCTAACGTACAACCGAGGCCTTAACGTCACAATAATTCAAAAGGTAGTTAAATGACGACAGCACTAATGCTATAAATAGGCCCAGAAGAAATTTAACATTGAACTTGAAAAGGCAAAAAAAATAAAAAAAAAATCTAAGTAGTCCGATAAGACAGCTCACTCTAGGAAGAGGACTAAAATTTAAATCCTATTGTAAACATTCGGCACAATCCTGCTTTCCTCCATGGATACAGAATTGAGGCTAGATTAACAACTAAATGCAATCGGGACGTTTTTTACAGGATAAAAAAGCTGAAACATGTCAGGCTTGTCCACACAGACATGATATCTTTAAACTAACAACCCCAATCAAAGGACATTTTTCTGTAGTCATAATGTACATCACAATCACCTGACAAATTGACAACTCCCAGATAAAAATTTACACTAAACAGTAAATAAAAAGAACAAAAACAATGAAAAAGGGGGCACATTAAACACTAACATCAATCTCAGATTTCTTCAGAGGAGGACGGTTGTTTGAGATAACTATAAGCTTTGCTGCAACAAAAGTTTACTATCAAATCAGTGATAACCAAATCCTCGGGAAAAAAAAAGAAGTAAAGAAATAAATAAAACTCCTAAAATCACATTAAAAAAAGGGAAAATTCTTACATTTGGGAGAATGTTGCCCAAAGTGGCGTTGAATCAAGTCTCTTAGGTGAAATTGGTTTTCCAAATACTTTCAAGGTAAAATGATGTTTTCATCAAACCGTACCCAGTTAACCATGGAGTTATGGACTGATACATTTATTTGATTACTCAAATTACTTATTCTGGTCCATACATGTGTAAACTCTGGCTCACCAACAACGCTTGGTGAACTATAACAGTAATTACACAACATAAGCAAATTATAGTGTGTAATGTGCACAGTATCTACGTAAATGCTAAAAGTGCATCATATGCAAGCTAAACTTAACCAAAAAATCAGTTTCAACAAATACTTAAAGATGTAGAAAAACTTCAAAGCATACTAGATTATGATATGACTGGATTCAAACAACAACCTAGCATAGTACGCCCTACAAATTATGGTAACATGCATTTCTGCTAAAAAAAAGTATCGTTACAGGCCATAACATTGTTTTTTTTTTTTTGATACAATCCGTAACATTGTTCACTAGAACTGATTGCTGTAACTTGCAAACAAATCATAATTTTGTTAGTTCGTGACATATTTTTTTTTCCTCTAAACCTAAGCTTAAGTGTTTGTAATTGTAACATTCACCAATGGGATATTTGTCTACCATACTCTATTACAAAAAATTTAGCGTTCTTAGTTTCTTACTGATTGTCAAAGAATTTAAACAACATATATCCAACAGAAAGATGGGAGAACAGATTTAGAGCTAATTTTTTGGATGAAACCAGTGACCACAATCTCAACGGTAATTTTGAAACTACTAGCTTGAACAATGTGAGCAGAATCACTAATAAAGTTGGCTGCATTTTTTAATAGAACAGAGAGCCTCAAACGTGTAGGGGTTCAAATCTTAGTAATCTGATAAGATAGTTCACATTTAAAGGGACTAAAATCTAAATCCTACTGTAAACATACCACACACCCCTGCTATCCTCTCCGGACACAGAATTGCTTGTCCACAGATCTATGGAAATCAACAACACCAATATTAATGTCTACGATTTCCAAAAGCAAATAGAATTCCTTTCTAATAAACCAATCTAAGGGACTTAAGAAGATTCATACTTCATGACAAACTGACAATAAAACATACACGACTACTCCGTGACAAATATTCTTCATGTTGTGAGAGGTGACATAGTTATCAATTCCTAAAAACAAGTGTCGACAAAAACCGTAGAGAGAGGGAGTGGCTAAACAAAAAGGGGAGAAGACTACGTACCACCGCATCTACATCTCATCAAATCCTTCATTTCAGAAGTAGCTCTCAGTTAGTCAACTGATCTTGGATAATTCTCTCCTTCAAGCAAATCCTTAAGAAACTTACTTACGGTCTACATCTACGACCACATCTAAACTTCTGACGATAGAGCCCCTGGGGATAATCCTCTCCTTCAAGCTAAAATGGTTTTCCGCAATACTCAATGAATTATAACACATTTCATTCACAAGAAAATCCAGAAAAGCCATAACTTCCATATTCTTCTTCTCAGAATACATCAAACAATAAGGACTTTTTCTAAATGCTGTTAGAATTTGGTCTTTAGACCAACCCATCTCTTGTAAACATCCACTCTTGTTTTCCAAGTAGCTTCATGTGAATATCCGCAAAGCTATGTGAAGGATCAAAACCCACTCTTGTAAACATCCACTCTTTACTAAGTTTCTTATATTTAGTAAAGGATCAAAACCCATTCCTTGCACCTTTTCCACAACCTTTCTAATGTTATCAGTAAAATGTTTGGTGATCAGATACTTCATAACATTAGATCCAGAGACACCTTCATATCTCAAAAGCTCTAGATTGACCATCAACTCTCAACCACATTTACATTGAGAATCCAAGAAGAACTTTTAAGAGCTATAAGGACGACTGAATAATGTTCTTACGAAACAAACGAAGGAACGAATTGGATTTTTAAGCTCACATTCAGGATATGAGTTCCTTTAGCTGAAATTTGCTAGTTGTATTCCATAAAGAATTGAAAAAAATAAAATCCAATTTGGGTTTCAGGGTTTTAAGAGGATGAAATAACGGAATCAATGGATGATTAGTGATGAGTTCTGTAATGTGGGGTTTAGTGAATCCTCAATTTTCAAACAATGTTAAAACTGAATCTGGGTGGGATATGATTTTTGAATTTGATTTTCTTAGACACAGTAATAGCTTAAATATTTGGGTCAATGATCAAAAATGTCTTTTTGGAAGACATTTTTCCCAAAAATAAGTTTTTTCAAAATTACCAAAAATGTTTTATCAATTTTTTTTGGTCTATTTTACCCTTGATTATTATTGTTATGACATTTAAGTCCTACACATTATGATTTATTATTATTTTCTGAACAACTTTTTGAAAAAAAAGTAATTTTTATTAATACTTTAATGTATCGAATGTGTACACATTGTGTGTGCAATATATAAAAATCATTATCCTCTTCACATTGTGTACCCATTGTTATACATTGTGTACACAATAAATAATAATCATTTTTTATTTGATGAATAATAATAATGTGTACCCATTGTTTCACATTGTGTATCCAATGTATTGAATGTGTACCCATTGTTTCGCATTGTGTATCCATTGTATTGAATGTGTACCCATTGTTTCACATTGTGTATCCATTGTGTATTGAATGTGTACCCATTGTTTCACATTGTGTATCCAATGTATTGAATGTGTACCCATTGTTTCACATTGTGTGTGCAATATATACAAAAATCATTACACTTTTCGCATTGTGTACCCATTATTTCACATTGTGTGTGCAATATATACAAAAATCATTACACTTTTCGTATTGTGTACCCATTGTTTTACGTTGTGTATCCATTGTGTATTGAATGTGTACCCATTGTTTCACATTGTGTATCCAATGTATTGAATGTGTACCCATTGTTTCACATTGTGTGTGCAATAAATACAAAATCATTACATTTTTCGCATTGTGTACCCATTGTTTTGCATTGTGTATCCAATGTATTGAATGTGTACCTATTGTTTCACATTGTGTGTGCAATATATACAACAATCATTATCCTCTTCGCATTGTGTATCCATTGTAATACATTGTGTACACAATAAATAATAATTATTTTTTATTTGTACCCATTGTTTCACATTGTGTGTGCAGTATACACAATATAGCAGCTGCACAAGACCCAGTCCGAATTACATGTACCGGTTTTGAAAACAGATACCCCGAGTCGACCGGGATAGGTACCGGTTCTTACCTTATTCCTGGTCACCTAGTACCTATAGTACCCATTAAACCCGGTCCATAGATTATAAGATTAAAATCTACCCGGTCCATAGAAGGTTCTGTTTTTTAATTTTTTTAACATATTCTGAGAACATTTTTATACTGGGTAAAAACCCAGACCCGGAGTGGAACTGGACCGATCTACCGGTACGGGTACAAGTCCAGGTACAGGTACAAGTTCAGGTCCTCAAATTGAAGAACCGGTCAATTCCGTGTACAGGTACCGGGTCCAACAGAAACCCGGACTCTAAGCATAAGGCATAATAATAATAACTATATAATGTGAACCCATTTTCCTACAATGTGCACCCATCGAACTCCATACACTCGTTTCACACATGCACCGAATTTCACACACTTGTTTCACACGCGCATCTCTTCCATCTTCTTTTAACACACTGAACTCATTTTGTTTTTTTTATCGAATCTTCTTTTAACACACTGAAACTCTCTAAGTCTCTTTCCCTCCAGTTGCTCTAGATTTTCTTTCGATTCATAGAGATTCAAGTGATGATCTTGAGTTCTATATAAATCGCTAATTCATTTGGATTCAGGTAATTTTGAGTTATATATGGAGTCTGATTCGAAAATTGAAACTGAGATTTGAAATTAGGGTCGATTTTGTAGTTGTTTTGATTTTTGATTTCAATATCGTTTTTCTCTGTTTGATGTTGTGTGTTTAATTACAGTTGATTCAGAGATCAGAAATCGAACAAAGTTCCCAAATATGATCTCTTCTCTGTATCAGAATCATTCTTTGACGAAGAGAGGCAAAGGTCCTAGATTGATTCAGAGAAACAACATATGTAGAATTGAATTCATTATTGGTTCAGCTCCACAAAACCCCTAAATTATTTTTTCGGCTCATTAATCCAATTCATTATCGATTCAAAGGAGCAACAATTACATCAACTGTTCACATAATCAACCCAACGACTGGTGAAGAAGTTGAAGAAGGTGGGTTTTTCTTCAACGTATCACACTGAAATTTTTGGTTTTGATTTCGAATTTGTATTTTAGGGCTTTCTACTTTTTTCATCTGCTTTGATTTAGGTCAGTTAAGGGGAATGTGAGACCTAGAATTTGGAAAATCGTAGTGAGGTTGTCGTTCTTACTCGGATTCAAACAGAAATTTGATATGGAATTGGAATTTATATTTTAGGGCTTTTTCCTTCTGTTCTTTTTTTTGTCCAATTCAAATCTTCCCACTGATTTTGTTCCTTAGTTGGATACATATAATGCTGCACCAAGTCAATCCTTCAACTGGTAGGTTGGGCTACCAACCCAGAGATTAGTTACACGCTGTAAATGAAGTCTCCCCTAATATTGGGTTTGTTGGTGCACATGATTTCATATTTTCATCACACAAATAAGTTTATGAACTTTTACTGTTTGTGAAAATGTCAAACAGATTGTTATTTTTTTTCAATTGATTTATTTCTTTAGCACTTGAAATTAATAAAGTTAATTTTGTCAACTCACAGAGCCTGATGTATTTATGTACTTAAAGAAGCAAAGAAGAAGCTCCTACTTAGAACTGCGAAGTTTGGGGTAAGTCATAATTGTTGGTTATCTTTAATTTTCCATTTTCATTCCCCTGCCAATATTGCATAGTAACTAAAATTGTGCTAAAATTTTGGATCATCATTTAGTTTGAAACAACTAAAGATGAATGACTCTTTAGTTTCATTTGAGTAGTGTAGTTTATACTTTATAGTAAATTCATCTGAGTGTTATAGTTTTATGGTTAAAATTTGGTTGTGGTAATGTGTAACGGATACCTGGATTAAGAAATCATCACTGATGATGTTGAGAAAAATGGATAAGAAAAATCTCAAAGTGAATGAGTAGTAAACCTACCTCAAATTAGCTCAATGCTAGCAATTTTTCCTTAGAATCCTTCTCATGTCCTAGCTTCAACTCTAGGAAGATCTCTAGTGATTATAAAGATAGCGATGATACTAAATTACTAATATCTTGAGATGTTGACCGTCTAAGATATACTGTGCATTTAGCCCTTCTTGCTTCATTCATATCCATTCTATGGAAATGAAGAAGGTAAAACATAAACTTACCGCTAATAGGAACGTTGATCGGATCTCGCTCTATTTTTTGACACATAGGTAGCAGGGATATGTTTGGATAGAAAAGAGTAAACTTGATTAAAACCGTTGAACATGTCTGTTATTTTTTTACAGCACCAGTAACATTGAGAAAGGAGTTTGAACAACCTGGTTCTCTTTTCTTTAATTTTGTTTGGTGTTTGAACAATCTGATACGTTGGTTCAACTTTCGCTAATCCTGTGCTTGTGTTGCAGGTGTTTTTGAATTATAATTCCTCATCCCCCAATGAAAAGTAAAACCAAAACAATTTTGATTCATTACAATGGAAAATGGATGAAGAAAGGTGGAGACGATTACTACGATGGGACGTTACAACCAGCGTTTGTTCCAGATGAATACACCGTTGAAGATGTGAAGAACCAGGCAGTTGGGGCTATTGGTTTCTCGCACGGACCAGATTTTTACCTCTACGGCCTGGTACTTGTTGCCGCCTCAGTATTTAAAATGCAGTTTATCATTACCGGAGAACAAGCTCTGAAATATTATCTTTCCGAGGTACATGCCACATCTAGTTTTTTCATAGTACCATCTGCACAAGAATTGAAAGTTGTTCCCCCCCCCCCCCCAATAACTCCTATTGGAATGGCCCTTTTGCTCGAGGTTGTGACCCCGTTAACTCCTCACTGCAATAGAAAACTCAGTTCCTTCGAAGTTGATGATTCCAAGTATCAACCCGGCAACGGACAGTGCACTGGTGGTGTAGGTTAGTTATTTTCTCCCTCTAGAGGTTTTACTATTGTGGATCTTAACTCCTATTATGTTATCACCTCCCTCAAACTAAGATGTCATGATTTACCTATTAATAGCGGGAAGAAATTAATCCTACGCATATGTACACCAAGTCAGAGCCATTAATAGAGTTAGCCACCAATAGTAGTCTCAATATGAGAGCGGGGCTGATGCCAATCTCCATCTAAGGGACCATGTGGCATCAATCTTTGTCTGAGATGTAACATGTATTAGTTGACATTTTTCTTATGTGTTAGCATTATACCCCCATGATTCATTTTGGGTCAGTGAGGTAAGGCACAACATTGATTTTTCGACCCAAGTGTATGGAAAGTTTTCATGTTTATATTGGCAATGAGATTTTTTTCCGAAAATTGTTAGGCTTGTGCACTTGTGCTGACTGTTGGAGAGTCATTTTATTTTTTCCCTTCTATCAAACCTTTTGGGCATTTTCTTTTGTGTATCTATTCTCCTATAGTTATTATCTCCCTGTAGCTGTTTTACTGTTGTTGTTCTATTCTCCTATGATGTCTACAAAACTGTTTAACTAATATGAATTATATTTATTTATTTTCAGCCCCTCCACGGCCTGGAAATGTCAGGAGACGTCTAATTGCTGATGAGAACCTTGCAGCTGCTGAGAACCATGCAGCGGCTGAGAACCTTGCAGCTTCTGAGAAATATCCCCAGCTTCATGATGCCGAATCAACTCCACATCCTGAACCTGCCAGTTCACCTCCCCCAGCCTCAAAGAAAGTCAAGTATGGAGATATCAGCCCTGGTAGCCATTTCAAAACCAAAAAAGCGCTGCCTCTTAGCTTGAAAATTGCTTCAATAAGATGATCATTCAAGTACATAGCCAAACCATCCAACAATAACCAAATTGTTGCCAGCTGCTATGATCCGACATGTGGTTGGTATGTGCGGGCATCACGGCTGAAGTCTCTTACCTGGTGGGTAATCAAACGCACAGAACCTAAACATAGTTGTGATAAGAGCCAGCACAAGACAGACCCTAAGTATGCTATAAAAGGGATTGGTCCTGCCATGGAAAAACTGTTCGAGTCATAGTTTGGCAAGTGTGATAGTCTGTATACACCTAATGATTTGAGAGCAGACATGCTTCGTGAACATGGTATAACAATCAGTTACAAGCAGGGCCATACCGGTTGTAAACGCGGAACCGAAGCCACCCGAGGTACAACAAATGAATCATATCATCACCTTGTTAGTTATAGCTATGTGCTTGAGCATAATAACCCGAGGACAGTTACATGTATCGAAACAAATTCTAGGAATGAGTTTGTGTATTATTTCATGGCACTAGGAGTATGTCTGGATGGATTCAAGAATTTCTCGAGAACAAAAATTTCTATTGATGGCACGCACCTTATAGGGGAACGCGCTGGAGTCCTACTGTCTGCCGTAGGGTTGGATGGTAATGAAGAAATCTATCCTGTTGCGTTTGTTATCGTCGATTCTGAGAATGATGATTCGTGGGATTGGTTCATTAAAAAATTGTTTGATGCCATTGGTAGTGAATATTTGACGACGAATCGAGATCTTGTTGTGGTTTCAGATAGATCGGATCACATTCATAGAGCCATGGCGAACCGGTATCCTGCTGTGTGCCATGTATTTTGCGCCTACCATATTAAACATACTAAACAACACAACTTTATATTTAATTCCCCATATCTTGTTTTTTTTTTTTTTTTTTTTTTTTTTTTTGCATATTCAACACTCTGGTATACTAACTGCCTATTTTTGAATGCAGGAAATATCCTGAAGAAATTCCACGACGGAGACGCGTCGAATTCATTTATCATAGCTGCCAAAGCGTACACTCCTGCCATTACAGCAATGCTATGAAAGATTTTTTGAAAATCAGCTCCGCAGCAGTAAAGTATGTACAGGAGATTGGGGAGCATAGGTGGTCCAGGGTCGAGGCTATAAGAGCACGTTTTACTCTGATGACTACTAACATAAGCGAGAGTTGGAATGCAAAATTGAAAAATGCTAAAAGTCTGCCCATTTGTCATTTAGTTGATTTTATTAGAAGATCACTGATGGAATGGTTCGAGGAACTTAGAGAAAAAGCTCTTCATTGGACGCCTCCGTTGACTCCGTATGCCGACAGAATTTTAGAAGAACGTTGGGAACTTGAAAAACTGTTTTCGTCTTGCCGTATCATTGGTGATAAGTACGAAGTCATCGAGCGTGGTATCAATGATCAGCACCAAGTCAACATTTTGGAGAAGTCTTGCACCTGTCGAGTGATCAACTATGAGCATTTTCCGTGTCCACACGTTTTAGCGGTATGTGAGAAATATAAGCTGAGCATAGTCCCTCTTTGTGGAGATTACTACCAAACTTGGAAATGGCGATCAATGTATGCACCTGCAATTTACCCGGCCTTGAGTTAGGAATATTGGAATGTCCCGGAGAGTGTTTCTGCGCGTATAGTATTAAATCCCAGTACAAGAAGAGGCAAAGGTCGTCCGAAGGGAGGTCTGATCAGGTGTGTCGCTGAGAAATCTATGAAATTAAGCAAAAACCGAGGGTGTTGTAACTGTCATCAGCCCGGTCATTATGCCACTACTTGCCAAAAAAAGTGGAAAAAAAAAGGTTGGATTAGGAGAATTTATTTTCTATATATATTGCATTGCATTACTAGTTTTAATCCTGCTATTTCTCCCTGTTTTTTTTTTATGTGGTGGATATTGTTTTTGGAGCTTAACCATTTGATATTGCTATACTTTTTTTTTTTTCTGATATTGCTATACACATCAACATGTCACGGGCAGTTTTAGTTTAAGCATCTTTCACTTTTTATGTGGTGAGGGTACTAACATGTCACGGGCAGTTTTAGTTTAAGCATCTTTCACTTTATATCATGGAAGTTTCAGTTTAAAGTATCTTTTGCTTTATCTTCAACATACCACTACAAAAAGTGAAGCTGTCAGGTGCATTATTTTTTCTTTCTCTTTCTTTAACTTTTCATATATCAATTCCATTGTCATGACTACTCGTACTACGCGTGTTATAGAAAAAGTCCCACTTCATATTTGTTCATTTCTCTTACTTTTTCTTTAACATTTGCGGATGATGCATGCACTTTTTATTTTCTTTCTTTATGTCGTGTGTTAGGCCCGATTTGTGCATTACTTTTTTTTGTATTGTAAACATTTGCAGATGATGTCATGTAATTTTATTTTATTTTTCTTTACCACTTCCATGATTTGTGGCGAATTTAAGTAGATTTGCAGACAAAAATACTTAAATTCGCCACAAATCATGGAAGTGGTAAAGAAAAATAAAATAAAATTACATGCCATCATGTAATCACTATTTTGGTTTGAATGAATTGAAATGTGATTTTCCAAAAAAAATAAATAATAATAATAATAATATAAAAGAGTTGATTAATTTCTACTTGGATGGTTAAGAACTTCTGTTTTTTCTTCTTCATCTTCTCACTTCTCTCTCCTAAGAAAAAAAAAAGAAAAAAACTCTAGAGTTTCTTCATCTTCTTGCTCAGATTTAGTCCTTTTGGGCTAGATCTGAGCAAGAATTTTTCTGTTTTTTATGAATAAAAGTAGAATAATTTGTAGTTTTAGGTTTTGTTTTTGTTATTTTTGGTGTCTATGGACACATTTCTTCGCTATTTGGGCGATATTCTCTTCGTCTTTGGGCCGATTTTCTCTTCACTCTAATAGCGATTCTCTCAAATCTCCATGGTGTTTCTTGGCTTGCTATTCTCGATTCATCAAGAACATCAATGATTCTGCTCGGATTCGCTTTGGATTCATCTTCAACAAGAGGGATTTAGGGCATCCGGATTCGTTTGGATCTACAAGATTTTGGGAAAATTACTCCATTTTATTTGGAGCATCTCTTATTGAAGAAGAAGATAATTATTTCAAATCGTCGGAGTTGATTCCGGTTCACACCATCTTTCGTCAATACTACTGGTACAAAAATTGGATATCTTTGCGGTGCATGGCTCTTTCTCTTCGCGATGTATTTGCAATTGGTGTCATCATTTGTATTTGGGTTTTGATTATCTTGTATTTTGGTGTTTTTGATAATCTTGTAAGCAATCATGTAATCACTATTTTGGTTTGAATGAATTGAAATGTGATTTTCCAAAAAAAAAAAAAAAAAGACAAAAATTAAATAATTCATAGACTGTTGTCGGTTGGTGAGATTTGCATTCTAAGTGGATAGAAAAAAATAAAAATAAAAAAATAAAATAAATTGATGTCGGTTGGTGAAATTTATGTGGCGAATTTAAGTAGATTTGGTAATCTTGATAGATTTCCTGATGTCGGTTGGTGAGATTTATTACCCTTTTGCTTTGCGCAACAGCAGGGAAAAGGCAGGCCTGTCTGGTATTATTGAATTGTATTTAGTTGTGTTGTGTGGTTATTTGATTTTTTATTTCTAGTAAGACCTTGTGAACAATTGTATGGATCCAAATAAAAATCACATTCCAACGACAGTAACGTAACAATAACATTAATTTTATGAAAGTTGTGAAAGTTGTGAAAGTTCAAAAATAAAATTAAAAATCTGCTTTTGGAACAAAAGATACCTATGGTTTGGCTAAAATAATATAAATAGGTCTGCTCACACCAATTCAAAATGTAAAGAAATATCACACAACTCTTACGTCTACCAATCATCAACAAAACCAAAACTTCTTATAAAATAAATCATGGCCTCTTCATCATCAGCTTTTTTATCATTAGAAAATAAGGTAACGAAGGCTAAAGGGAAATTACAAATTCGTGGAGAAACAAAAGAAGAACACAGTCTTGTTCACGAAATCACAATGACCAATTTGATGTATTCATACAAAGGAGTTGTTTCTTGTGATGAGTGGTTTGATTTAGTAGAAGAAGGACTTAAGCTACGTAAAGTCTGCACTGAAGCCGGTATTTCAGTTACGCCTATGCGTCCGCTTGCAAAACTCATAACTTATACCGACGATGGTTTGGAAAGAATTTTAACCCGATTACATGAAGAAAATGCGAAAATAAAACGCCAATTAGTTGTCCATGAGTTATCTGACAAAATTACGTAGACTATAATTTGGTAGCTTTATTTTTCATAGATTAGGTATCGCTATTCAAAAAGGTGTTGGTTCCAGCTTGTCGCTAGGTTGACAACCAAAAGTATGTAATTTTCATAATTCATTATAATTGAATAAATTTCATAATTGATTTTTGAATTAGAATTAATATTTTAAATTGAAATTTGTGCTTTTAATTGGGTAACTAAACACTTCATTAGGGGATGCATTTGTGAAAAAATTTCCCTCTGGGACACCACCACAAAATTGTTAGAGATAGTGTTGAAGTAATGACTAATGAGCGCCACATTTCCTTTATCCACATGCTTCGAAAAAATAAAAATAATTTTAAGTAATGATCGCCACATTGCCAAGGGTACCGTTTTATATAAGATAAAAGAGTTATATCCGATCTTGATCGTAGGATCAATCAAACGGTACCCATGCCACCCATTAACAGGATTGTACGACTCGTCATCTAGTTTCCGTTTCACAATACACAATATATTGCTAGTCAACATATGTTATCAAACTCCGTAGCTAGTAATATATGATGTACCTAGTGGTTGCTTTTCTTTATTTTTTGTTTGAGACACTCGAGGAATAAGATATGTTAAAAGCAACACAATTCCATCTTGATTTGATTAGAAAATTCACTGACTATTAGAGTAGGTCTGAGTATGGGCGCTTCTTGGTCTAGGTAGGTGTTTTTTGACTAATCAAATCACTGCAGCCCTAAACTAGAAAACAAAATGTTTTTTGATCTAAGTTTCTATCATAAATAAGGAAGGATTTCACGAGTGAAATATCTATAACCAAAACAGCCACTCCATTAAAAGAAAAAATGAATTGGGAATTCCTCAATGAAGAAGATCTATTCTCCAAATTACCATCCAAGAGGAGACGTTTTAGAAATTTAGATCAAAAGCTACAAAACTACGTTGCATCAAAAAATAAAGATCTAACAATTACTCTAACAAATTTGGCAGTTTCAGGTGATGGATTATTGTCATGTGTTGAATGGTTTGACGAGATAGAAGGACGCCGAATAAGAAAGGCAACTTCTGAGTTGGGTTTTCCACTAACTCCGCTAAAACCTCTTGGAGATCTCTTAACGATTACAACAGGCGGTATGGTTAACTGTATTAAACATTTAAGGGGCGAGAATAGCGCACTGAGTAGACGATTGATGAACATGAAAAAACATTCCACAAATCGGATGTTTAATAAGTAAAATGTTACCTGTAGTAAATTTAACTTAATTCTATCTGTATTATTAAGTTTCAGCCACTAGTACTAAAAAAGTAACATCAAGACACCTGTCAGTTATTTTTTAATGATTCTATGAACAATTCACCTTTAAATTTATCTATAAAAGAAGTCTCATGTTATCCATTTTTTGTGGCTTACCTCTCTTTATGGTATCTTTTAAACATATCCAAATAAAATGTCTGCATGTTCACAAAAATCAATCGTAACTTCTTTTGGATCCAATTCTAGAAAGGATAACAAAAATGAAGACCAAAACCACACATATACTACCATATATGAAGGGAAATATATACATGGGAATCATGTGTTTGATTCTCACAAGCGGGTAGTAACAAATTTCTATACTATAGAAAACGAAATCCAATTTTGTGATGAATGGTTTGCAAACGTAGAAGAAGATCGCATGTTACGTGCAGAGTGTAGCAGGTTGGGGATCCCGGTGTGCAGGTCATGTCACATTCCATTTCATGGCTAGGGAATTTTTACTAAAGAGGTGAATTTTGGTCAGGATTTATTTGAAATACTTGTCATGGTAAAGTTAATGAATATTGGAATGAGAGGAGATATTGAAGCACATAATTACAACCAACGTGCAAGGAAATAGGCAAGCTTTCTTTGACGGGTTTGCAAATATGTAAGCCATTGAGTTCCTAGTTTTATTTTTCCTAATTTGATAATGGTTTATTTTGTCTTAAAATAAGTTGTATTAATTGTTGAAGTACGATGAATTTGCATTTGCATTTGAATTTATAAGTTATTATTATTATTATTATTATTTGGTTGGTTAGTTAGTTAGTTGTACTCTTTTATGTGTTATTTGAATTTTAATCGGAAATGTTATTTGCCACCCCTTCTCCCTGTCTGAGGTGGAAAGCCCGGCTGTACTATGAGACAAAAAAAAATGCATTTTATTTTCTACTCATTATTTTCTCGAAATTATCTCTCTTGGAGTCTTGTTTTCACTTATGTTTTAAACAATTAAAATCCGGATCTGGAATCTCCATATAAACAATTAAAATCAGAGATTCCTAACCCGTTGATTCCCCAAATTAAAATTATACAATCTTTGTACTGAAAACTTGATTACCATCTCACCGTGTGTTTCTTCCCTTGAAATGGAAATATACTCTTTACTTTCTTAAAGCGCAATAGATTCACGATATAATAGAGAATGCAATCGATTGGAGTAAATAAATAAATAAATGTCATATGAGTTATGACACAGCAGACAAGCAATCAACAAGCCCTTTTTGAATGTAAATTTTGGGTTCATTAGCTTCCGTTAAGTTTTCCACCTTAGTTACTTCAAAATCATTCTTTAATTTCAATTAATATTCTTTTAGATCTCCCACCTCAATTATTTCAAATTCTGCCCCACAATCTTTTTTACATCTCTTTAATGGGAATTGTTATTCACCTCTCAGCTCAAATCTAATATCTAATCATTAAATTTAAGATTCATTAGCTTCCTTTAACTCTTCCACTTTAGTTACTTCAAATCCTGCAGTTATTTAATTTTAATTAAGATTCTTTTAGATCTCCCACCTCAATTATTTCAAATTCTATCGTTTATTAATTTCAATTAACATTTTGATTTTTCTGGGACCTCTACAATGGAAAAGCAACAATTTGGTTTCAACTTCAATAATCTCTAAAATTAAAACATCGAACTTTTCCTGTTTACAATCGAGTAAAATAGCTCACACATAATCCCTAAAAAGATATACTCATTAAAAAAACATAATCATTGAATCAAGATAATCATGAAAAATGAAAGCACATAGTGAATAAAAAAAAATTACTTTAATTTAGCACCTTACATCGATTTAATGGGAATTGCTATTCCCCTCTCAGCTCAAATCTAATCATTAAATAAAGATAATTATGGAAAAAGTGCATACTGAATTAAAAAATCAAGATAATCATAAAGAAATCTCAAATCTGTCCAGTGAAATGACCCCTCTCTTACACAGGGGCCACAACGATCCAAATCCACTCCATACTTCTAGTCACAAGGTAAAACGGCCGTCTAGAAAATATTCACACGAGAACCAAACACCGTCCATACTTTTGAGGATGCGGAAGTCATAATAAACAAAGTAGCTTCGACACTGTATTTTTATTTTACTTGTACGGAACCTCTCTTATTTTACTTGTATGGAACCTCTCTTGAACAACTGTAAAGCGAATTCACGACGATATCGATGAAGATTCTCCTTTTTAATACGTGACAGAGGAATACCCCTGATTAGATACTCAACAAATTTTAAACAATATACTCCACACGAGACGCTGCAATATGCATAAATGGATAATGCATCAGAAACTCATTTCATTTTCAATTGAATTTGCAAACAGCAGACATTGTCTCTGTATTCCGGGTCGTTTGTATTACTACCTAAGATGTATACTATATACCCGGGAGTGGGTTGGGGGTGAAAAAAAATTTGTTTTCAAGTAGAGAGTACTTACCGATCGTCTTGTTGAGGGGGGGGGGGGCGCTATCTGCTCATATCCAGCCTTCCATAAGGCCCCATCGTACCTTTGGTGTAAATAGTTGCAAATCAATTTGATTTCCTCATAGACTTCGTATGACTGAGGAGTTGTACCAGGCTTAAGGGAATCATATATGATTATTCTATCCTCCTTCAATTTAATACATATTGCGACCCAGTGCTCCATCGATGGTATGTTCACCACGCCATACACTACATCGACAGATTCCCAAGGTTTACTTACTGCATGTAGGCAAAGAGCCATCTACATATTTATTGGAAACTCTAAACTCGTCATCCTTTGTGAGCTGATGCTGCAGAAATTCAGGGAAGATCGCTTAATATGCAGAAACGCTGTTGAATACCATATTTAAGTGACTATTTTTCATAAAAAAATACCACAAAGAGTGTGTCAATGGTTGTCCATTTCCCCTGGGGGGAGATATTTGATTTGCGCATGAGGTGCAACATGCCGTTAATATGCTGCACGACAAAGCAAAAGAGATTTGTTAACAATGCCAGAAACAAAATATAATCATCAAATAGTTATATCATTTTTAGAGTATTAGCGGATAGTAACTTACGTAATCGCCTAGCCACCCATTTGGATCCAGTAGATTTTTAAATTCATCACAATTCGCAAAAGGGTCATCTTCCTGGTCGTCAATACTATACCATACAAAAATACATAACAACACGAGAATCAGAGTAACGTTCAAAATAATCAAGTACACCCAAAATAAACAAACAAATATTAAGGAGAATCACCCGTGGTGGATGTAATCGTTTACATCCTACACATCCTTCGGTGTAATTTGATCATCTGTTCTGAAATATTCAAAGTAATTTATTGTCACCCATGGATTATCAGGGGTCTTAATTTTAGTAATAAGCTTGTGATTTTTGGAATTATTCTCGGACCCAGGGGTGATTTCTAAATCAACTTTACTACACTTAACCTTCTTCAAACCCTTATTCTCGATCAGAACATTATCATCATCCACAAAACCAACCTTCTTATGAAGTCTAGGCTTCTTCGTATACACTATAGATGTATATAGTTTAGTATCCAGGTACTTTCTATCCTTCCTTATTCGGCCACCCTTAGGGAGAAAGTTCTGATTAGCACAGCCGGATGCTTCCGCTTCATCATTGTTTCTTTTTTTCCCTCTGGGGCTTTTTACATTGTTATCGGCCTGCATAACCAAGGACAATGAAAAGAAATTTTAAGAACCGACAGATTTTGTAAATGCTATGGTAAGATGTAAATGATAATTCATCAAAAAATGACTTATTTCTGTTTTTCAATAGCGTAATGAGCCCATTTACTATCAACCAAACTACTCCATATGATTGATTACCAAAATTTAAAATAGAGTATCAACGTAACTATGAAAACAAACAGCATGGGATACATAATAGCAAAACGGGACACTCAACATTAACTTCAACAGCATTACATCCATGCACATACTTAGCTAACATTTTTAAACAATACTCGGTAACTTGTTCAAAACACGTGTATATTCATGACTCAAGATGTGTATATATTTCCTAGATCATAGACTTCCAACATGAAATTATTTTAACTACAGACATTATGTAGACAGACTGATTGTGGTTTGTCTATTGGGACCGAAACACATAATTAATATAAAACACGTACATGCTAATGTCCCACAAAAACTAGTTATCCAAAAATTCTAATCAAACTCATACACATTAAAATTCAAGCAATAGCAATGGACAAACCTCTTCGTATTTCTTAGGTGGAGTATTGTATGGTAGTGATGTATTAAGAAGTTCATCATCATCGTGGGCAGAAGCATCATCGTGGGCTAAAATGTGATTGCCCCGTGTTTTGGCTTCATCATGGTCCACAGCTTCTTCACCAACATCAATAATAGGATTCTCATTTAAATCACCACCAACCTTTATACCAAACTCTGTCACTATGTTATTTGGAAACCAACTTGCCCCATCAGACATTCAGTCACCGTTGCAATTCCCCATAAAAGGAGGACGAAACTATTGCACAATAATTTCCATAGGCTCAATTAAAAATCCAATTATGAATAGGCTTTAACAATATGCTTTAACAGTTAAATCCAACATAACAAAAGGGTTTCAAATAACTCACAGTTCTTGACTTTATAAAAGAAAGCTCCTCCTTTAATGCGGTGCACGTATTGTTCATATGGACAACCTGGCTACTTAATTGGGAAACCTGACTTTTTATATCTACCACCACACTGAAAAGTTGATCGAATCTAACCATCCAAATATTAGCATCAGGCTAAGGAATAAAATCCGCATCATTAGCTTTCTCATCTGCGTCATTACCCTCCTTAATCGCATCGTACATGTGTACATTGCCTTGAGAAGCATTAGGTTGTTGTACCATAGGAGAAACATCCTCCACCACATCTTTTTCACTCAATGGACCCTCAACTGAGCCAGGAATTAAAAGGCGGTCGAAAACAGGCTCAAGCCACAGCATGTCTTCAATGATTCGAACTTCAGAATTACCCTGCAACAAGGAGATCACACTTAAAACAACATTTAAGTACAAATTTTAAAAAAACCACAATTCAAAGGACATACATGTACCGGTTCCAATGCGCTACTAACTTTATCGTAGGTCACAGCATTGGTGCAACACACAGTAAAGATATAGGGGAGCCACCCATTACTAGCTTTCTCTGCACCACACATCGCAAGCAATTTCGGGAAGACTTGAACAGCCCATACCTAAAACATAAACTATTAAAACAACAAATTCAAAATAATCATGCATAAAATATCAACCAAACTACTCTTACCACCAACACGCCTGGCATTCCTTGAGGATGGATGCTAGGTAACTTTGTAGGTTTTACTTCAGCTTTATTATATTTATTCATTTGAAAAACAAAAGGCATCGTGGTTCTTTTAAAATGTTTGCTTATAACCTACGTGTCCCCAGGGATAATTGTTGAAGTTAACAAATTCTTCTACCAAGTGCCATGTTATCTCCTCAATACAAGTGATGTCTGGGTGCCCATATATAAAACGGTGCACAACATAGACTAGCGCAAGCTTAACCCTGTCCACAACATTCAGTTTCATCCTCTCTTTAGTACGCTTAACCCTGTCCACACCATTCAATTTCATCCTCTCTTTAGTACCCACTTTCACACCCTTTTTCTTCCTTTCGGCTTCTTTCTTAATTTTTCTATCTTCAGCTTTTTGCATCTCTTCATCATTTAGATCAACTGCGATAGTATCACTAAAAAGGAACTTATACAAATCTGTTCCGGATACTTTTTTTTCAAGACTAAAATACTTCTCCATGAATGTGCTCCCCCTTGGGGGTTGGACATACGGCGTATCCAACTCCGTGACTCCAAGGCCTGATATTGCGGCAAAGTGTTGCTTCCTAATGCATATTTCCTTACCCCCAACTTTAAACCATATTTCTTCATATCCTTGTACCTGAATCCTCCTAGTCATCAAGAAACTAAATATTGGCCCAGACATCTTCTGATCATCAGCAATGTCAAGTAAATGGCCAATTTTAGTTTCTCGGAACAGGGCTTTCTCAGCGTCAGACAATTCATAACGTATACCATTTAGTACATTATGGCCGGAGTAAGAATTTATTTCACAGTAATTGGTCCGGTACATGTACTCATCTGGGTAAACATAATTCCTACACAACACAATAAAAATTTATAACAAAATCATAGAAAGGTCTAAAACAGAAATTGATTCTCTTAGTTAAAAGATCTTTACTCATTGGGGAAACTATATAACTCACTAATAGACTCCTAATTCACATATTTACCTTTCCTCCACAACAACTGCAGTTCTGGATTTTCTACCAACACCCATGCTTGCAACCTACAAATTGTTTCTTGGCTGCTATAGTGCTTACCTACCTCCAAGGCGTGCAAACTCCACCACTCCCCTGAATTCACAATTTGTAGAATTCAATCTAAATCAAGTTATCTAATGAAATTTAACTAGAGAGGGAAAACATACATTTACAATAAGATAATTTGTGATTTAGATTGATTGCTAGATGAAAATATTCATTGTTTCTAACAACATACATACAAGTTCTATGACTTCTAATATATTCTTAGCCGTAACTTGCAGTTCCCAGAGGCAAATAAATGAAATGAATATAACAATCTGCGACAAGCCGTGTATCCAGCAATGGTTCCAATATAACTCCAAATACACAAATACCACGGGTGAGTATTATCAATTATTTGGACCTGCAATACCTGTTTATGCAACAAAGAATCTTAGGTCCAGAACCAACATTAAAATATAGAATTTGCATATAAGAAAATTAAAAAAGAACCAACAGACCTAAACAACTTTTTTGAAAAGTGAAAACTAATTCATCGCAATAAGTGAAGTAACTAACACATCCTTGTATCAATTGAAATTATTTGCTCAAATTGAAGTAATTTGTTGACACTAAAACTTCATTGGTACCAAAATTTATATCAAAAATCAACAGATAAATTCCAGATTTTCCCAAAATTGACTCTTTTTACAACACCGATACAGAACCCATATAGCAAATCTCTTCACAATACCAGAACTTCACTTCTATTTACAAAACCCACTTAGAAAACTTAAATATCCCATGTAACGTCAACACCCAAATAGAAAAATTCAGCCCTAATTGAGGAGCAGAAAATTTTTGCAAGAAAATTCTATCTAATGAAGTGGATGACACCAAAATCAAGTAAAGGAAATAATTATAACTGTTAGCACAAGTATACAAAGTGTCACAAGCCCACATCAAACATCTCCACAAAGCAAGGAGTCTGTTCAACAAATCAACACATAGTCTAGTCTTTAACTAAGCCCGCCTATTCTCTAGGATCTTCCATATTTTTCTGAACGAATTTAGACTTTTGTACTTATCTTCTAATATAAATAAGAGATCATAATCTCCACTGTTGGTGTGGAAGATATTCACCATAAACTACTTCTCTCGACTTGGTATCATCCTTCGATCCAAGATCGTTTCCGCTAGAAAAACCATCAAAAAAAAAAAAAAACCCTACTCAACAATGGCAGAAGCAACTAACACCCTAAGACAAGTTCAAATCCATCATCTTGTCACTTTGAAGCACACAGAGACCAACCATCATCTGTGGAAAGCACAGTTTCGACCCATCCTCAAAGGGTACGATCTTACTGGTTTTGTAGATGGAACAAAAGAAAATCCAGCACAAACTCTACCTGAAAATGACGCCATCAATCCGGCTTTTACTGCACATGAAGCTCAGGATTCCTTGATCGTTGGATGGTTGAATTCAACACTATCACCAGAAGTACTGAGTGTAGTTTCAGAACTCACCACTGCGAAAGAAATCTGGGACAAGATGGAGGCTGAATATGCTCCAAAGACTTTTGCTCACCAGAGTTGCCTTAAGAAACAACTTCATTGCATGAATAAAGGTAATAAATCCTTGAAAGCTTATCTCAATGATGCTAAACGTTTATTTGACCAGCTTGCTGCCTCTGGTCATACTGTTTCACCGGAAGAAAAGAAACAATGCATCAGTAATGGATTGAATCAAACATATGATCCAATCGTTACTGCTCTAGGAACTGTAGAAGGAATGGATTACCAATCCTTTACTTATCATCTACTTTCCTTTGATATGCGGGTTGAGCAGCAACTTGCACAGATTCAAGCACCAATAGCAAACTATGTTGCATCCAGTTCAGGTTCAAACCCCAGGAATGAACCACGCAGGTTAAATAATCAGCCAAGAGGGCCACCTCCACCAAACAACAATCGTCGACAACCGCCGCATCAAAGAGGTGCTGCTCATGGAGATATCTGCTGATCATTGCTGGTTTCGATATGAGAAAAGAAACAACAGTCAACAGAAACCTCCAGCTGCTTATCTCGCTTTTCCTGGTGACTCGTCTGGTGCTCAGTGGGTGGCTGATTCCGGAGCAACTCATCACTTGACTGCTGATGTCAAGAATATGTGTATTCCTCATGAATATGATGGAACAGACACAGTCAGGGTTGGTAATGGTAATACTTTTCAAATACAACATGTTGGTAACTCTACTTTTACGTACAATGACCGTAAATATTCGTTAAACAATGTGTATCATGTGCCAAAGATAAAAACAAATCTCCTATCTGTTTATCAATTCTGCAAAGATAACCATGTTTATTTTGAGTTTCACACAACTTACTTTGTTGTGAAGGACAAGACCACGGGAGCAGTGCTGCTAAAGGGGAGGAATGAGAATGGGCTATATATACTTGATGGCGTAGGTGACAAAATTCAACCGATCTCTCCTCAATCTTTTCTCTCTGCAAGTTTACCTGTCTGGCACCAGCGTCTTGGGCACCCTATGCTGAGAACAGTTTCAAAAATTATCAAAAAAATTTCCCTTTCAGTTAAGAATAAAAAGTTTGATTTTTGCCACTCTTGTCATCTCAGCAAGAGTAGGCGTCTTCCCTTTTATCCTAGTGAAACTGTTTATGATACTCCATTAAGTCTTATTGTTTCGGGTATTTGGGTTTCTCCACAAACTTCTCGAAATGGTTATCATTATTACATGTTGTTGATGGATGTTTTCTCTCATTATACGTGGGTCTTTCCGTTGGTACAAAGATCTGATGCTTTACATGTCTTTACCCTGTTTCACAAGCAAGTTGAAAACTTAACAGGTCATAAAATTAAAATCTTCCAGTCAGACAATGCCCTTGAATACAAAAAATTTACTTCATATCTCAATGCATCTGGAATCCAGCATCGCTTCTCATGTCCTCACACATCACCTCAAAATGGCCTTGCTGAGCGTAGAATAAAACATGTTACCGAGAGTGGTCTTGCGTTATTGTTTCACGCGCAACTTCCAAGAGAGTTTTGGTCAGAAGCTTTTACAACAGCATGCTATTTGATTAACAGGGTTCCAAAATCTTCTTTTGAAACCAAAACACCTCTAGAGTTACTCTTTCTTAAAAAGCCTGATTACTCATTTTTACGTGTATTTGGTTGCTTGGCCTATCCATGCCTTCGTCCATACAATGCTAACAAGATAGAACATAGGTCTCTTCCATGCATATTCCTTGGTTATAGTTCAGCTCATAAAGGATATGTCTGCCTTCATCTCCCAAAAAATCGACAGTATATCTCCAGGCATGTTAGGTTTGAAGAAAATGTTTTTCCATTCTCTCCTCCTCAACAGAACACTCCTGAGGTAAGTCATCTAACTAGTTGTGCGAGTACGGATATTTTTGGCTCTTCAGTTTTTATGCCAGCTCGACCAATGCCAATGCAACTACAACCAACTGAAGCATGACCATACCACGGCTGAATCACCAGCACCAGTTTTGAATGATACGCCTATGCCATCGCCAATATCATCAGCTGTCTTGCCATCGCAACATCAATCTCCACAAGGCTCTCCTGAAGTTGAGTCTGTTCAACAACCGGTACCGCCAGCGCATTCTATGGTGACAAAAGCAAAAGCAGGCATAACTAAACCCATTCAGAAGCTATGTCTTACTACCACCAAGTATCCCCTTCAGGATGAAGCATTCATGGAACCTACTTGTTACTCCAAGGCTTGTTTGATTCCAGAATGGAGAGATGCTATGGATAATCAAATAAATGCCCTGATTCGAAATGGCACCTATACCCTTGTCAAGTATGAAGATGGCATGAACATCGTTGGTTCAAAGTGGGTTTTTCGAATTAAGAGAAACCCGGATGGTACTATACAACGATATAAGGCGCGTTTGGTGGCCAAAGGATTCAATCAGCAGGAAGGTGTGGACTATGGTGAAACATTTTCACCAGTGATAAAACCATGCACCATCAAGCTTGTTCTTTCCCTAGCAGTTAAGAACCATTGGACCCTGCGTCAACTAGATGTGGAGAATGCGTTTTTGCATGGCGTCTTAGAGGAAGACGTATATATAAAGCAGCCAGCAGGGTATGTGGATTCCAACTTTCCTAATCATGTCTGCAAGTTACACAAATCGCTGTATGGACTCAAATAGGCCCCACGTGCATGGTTCTCTCGACTCAACAATCATCTCCTCAAGCTAGGGTTCACGGCTTCAATTGCTGACTCCTCTTTGTTTATCAAGAAGGACGGTTTTTCGGTAACTTATGTGTTAATTTATGTTGATGATATTGTAGTAACTGGTTCAAATTCACGGCTGGTAGATACATTGATTTCTGAGTTGGGTAATGAGTTTGCAGTGAAAGACATGGGGGAGTTGTCTTATTTCCTAGGTGTTGAAGTTATCAAACAAGGAACTTCACTGGTGCTTTGTCAAAGAAAGTACATTGCTGATCTTTTGCGTCGCACTAAGCTGGAAGGCATCAAACCAGTTAGTACTCCAATGGATGCTAATACAAGGCTTCAAAGACAAGGTTCTGAGAAGTTTACGGACTCCACTCTTTATAGAAGTGTTGTAGGAGCTTTACAATATCTGCATATTACTCGCCCGGACATATCTGTGGCAGTTAACAAAGCCTGCCAATATATGCATGAACCATTTATAGAACACTGGGAGTTGGTGAAGAGAATACTGCGATATCTAAAGCAAACTATAGACTATGGCCTGTTCATTAAACCTGGCAATGATTATTCTCTTCATGCTTATTCTGATGCGGACTGGGCAGGCAGCCTTGATGATCACAGATCAACAAGTGGCTATTGTATCTATTTTGGGGGTAATCTCATCTCATGGAGCGCAAGAAAGCAGAAGACAGTGTCAAGGTCAAGTACCGAAGCCGAGTATCGCGGTGTAGCAATTGCCACTTCTGAACTGATATGGATTCAGTCCTTACTGAAAGAATTAGGTGTTGACTCCAATACACCGTCTCTGTGGTGTGACAATCTAGGCGCAACCTATCTAACTGCCAATCCCATTTTCCATGCGCGCACAAAGCATATCGAGATAGACTATCACTTTGTCCGAGAGCGAGTATCCGGCAAACTTCTTTACGTGAAGTTCATTAGTAGTAGGGATCAGCTGGCAAACATCTTTACGAAGGGGTTATCTTCGCCAAGGTTCCAACATATTCGAGACAAGTTGAACATTCGACAACTCCAGTTCAACTTGAGGGAGGGTGTCAGCACAAGTATACAAAGTGTCACAAGCCCACGTCAAACATCTCCACAAAGCAAGGAGTCTGTTCAACAAATCAACACATAGTCTAGTCTTTAACTAAGCCCGCCTATTCTCTTGGATCTTCCATATTTTTCTGAACGAATTTAGACTTTTGTACTTATCTTCTAATATAAATAAGAGATCATAATCTTCACTGTTGGTGTGGAAGATATTCACCATAAACTACTTCTCTCGACTATAACATCATAAAACCATACCGAATAGTCTCCTCACAAGCTGCATTCTGACTTCTGCCTCAAAAATAGAACTGATATTACCTTTGAATATTTATAGTCTTTACTTGTGAAAGAAGATGAAACAAGATCATGATTCACAGAGTCAGATCGGTTTGATTAAAGTGAGAGGGCTTGATCGTACTGTGTGTTGAACATTACCCATGGAGATTTGTATAAAAATAGGATAAGAGAGGTACGAGAAACAAAGAAGGAAGAAGACGACGCTGTTCAAGTTCATGCGACGATGTAAACGAGGTGGAGAAGGATAGGTATAAAAACCCGATCTAAAGATTTCACTTTAAAAATTACTTATATTATTCAAAAAAATATTTACATATTGTCATAAAATGTTACGAAGGCAGCTGTAGAGTGTGAAGTGGGACAACAATAATTGAATATTCTCTGTGTTGTCCCCCGACTTTTACTTTGTTTAAGAGTTGTGCTTTATTATCATCATTATAAGAGACCGTGGATATTAACAGGGCCTACATTTGATTCTCACGGACGTACAAATGAATGGGATGTACTTTTATCACTTTTTTGCTAAGTAATACTATTTAATTGGCCTCATCAACAAAAAAAACAGTATCAACATATTTTCCAAAAGTATGAGCAGATCTTGGAAAGGGCGGGTTTGGGTCTAATATTACCACTAGGGTTTTAGTAAGGGACGGCTAGAATTAGTTTTAATCAACAGTGTATATTGAGCCAGTTTTTTGGGTGGGTATGGGAGGGTATTACCTAAAACCAACCTCGCACCCACAGATATTAGGTTTTTTTTTCCAATGGTCTTGGTCCTAACGGTTCCGGGTCTGGTGCTGCTTACCCTCCCTCTTATTGGTTGGTTATCGTAACCTCGCGCTCTGATTGGCTAATTCAGAAACCATTCGTATTCGTCAGATGAAATTTCGTTAGTTATGGTGCGTTAATCTGACAATGTGCGGTGTAGATTGGATGGATTAGTGGGACACACCCTAGTTAGCAATACGGGGTACGGAGAGGAGTTCGGGACGGCATACGTTCGGGAATTTTACGGATTTGGATAGGTCGGATTCGGTCAAAAAGTCGGTCAACGGTTCGGTGTCCCCACTATTTAGAAAAATTGATATATTAATTTTGTGTATTTATTGTGAAAATCCAAAAAAAAAAAAAATTATATTAATTTTGAACATTAATGAATAAAAAAATATCAATTTAACATATTTATGGAATAAAATAATCTTTTATGATTTTATTGAAATCCAAAAACTAAGGTTAAAAAAATTACAATATTAATTGTGGACATTTATGATTAAAATAAAAAAAATCAATTCAACATATTTATGAAATAAAATAATTACATTTATAATTTCATGTAATTATTTTAAAGATCCATAAAATTAAAAAGATATTACATTATAATTTTGGACATTTATGATTAAAAAAAAATCATCGTATAATGCAGGGTACTCAAATGCATGCTAGGGTATGAAAAGATAATATACAGTTGTTTGAAGAGAAAATCGAGGAGGGAAATGTGTATTCCATTTAGAGGTTTAGCATTTCCAAGCCATCAGCCGGTTATAGAATTAACCTTAACCTCTTCTTTTATAATTCAGGTAACATTAACCTCTTGTTTTATAATTCCTGCAGCTATGATTGGAAGGATAAATTATGTGTTGAACATTGTGACGAAATCAGTTGAAGAATTTGAGAAAGTAAGTGATGTGCTTATGAGGGAGATTATGATTGAGAATGAGTGATGTGCTCCTACCTTTATTTAATTTGGGTTTATTTCATCAGGTAAATTCTGGAGTTCAAACTTCAATATGGTCCCAACAATGGATACCATGTCTGAAATCAATACCCAATATCACATCTTCACCACTTCACACTGTTTCACAACTTATCAACCCCATAACAAATACCTGTAATACCCAACTTATACAAACGATCACTGACCCAGTTACCACTTTAAAAATCATCGCCATCCCTCTACCAGCTAACCCATCCATTGACAATCTTATTTGGTACCCAACAAAAAATGGATCGTACTCTGTAAAATCTGCTTACAGAATTTTCCACCTGTACACCAACCCAAACATAAACACAACCCCTAAACACTTTATTTGGTCTCTCCCATGCCCACCCAAAATACACATTTTCATATGGAAAACCCTAAACAATGGCCTTCCGACTAGAGAGCTTCTTCACCATCGGCAAATCATCAACACCCCCTTGTGCCCTTTGTGCAATGAATCCCCTGAAACAATATGTCACATGTTATTATTATGCCCTCAAGCTCGGATGATCTGGAACCAAGTTAAGTCTTTTTTACAAATTCAATACCCCTCCATGCCTCTTGTGATCTCTCATCTAACTAGTGTTGAGAATTTGCTCCACCCTTTTCCTCCTCGCTCCAAACCACCTGCTTATTACACAACACACATCTGTTACACTTTGTGGCACATCTGGACTCACAGAAACAAAACTTTTTTTCAACGGAACAATGAGACACCAACTACTACCAGGCTACTTATCATTAAAGACACAGCCGAGTACCGGTGGGCACAACTATATCAACCACCCTTAGCTCCAGGGCTCTCCCCAACAAGGCGCAACAACAACAATCAAAATTCTCATTATATTGCTTCTGTAGGATGGACTCCTCTGCCAGCTGGGATACCTAAACTCAACTGTGATGGGGCGTCAATAAACAACCTGGGCATAGCAGGAGCTGGAGCAGTTTTGCGTAATGAAGATGGAAAGGTTTTATTTTCCATAGCAGAACCATTAGGTTTTACGTCTGCTATCATGGCAGAGACGAGAGGAATGTTAACTGGTCTTCATCAGATATGCCTAATGAACATCACCAATCTCCTCATCGAAACTGACTCTATTGTGCTGGTATACGACCTCACTACCAACACTACACCACCATGGCACATTCAACCTCTTATTCACAAAATCAAAGAGCTACTAGGACAAATAATACACTGGGAGATATTCCATGTCTACAGAGAAGCAAATCAGCTTGCTGATGCGTTAGCAAACTTTGCAGCTGACAAGACTCAGGCTTTGGGACATACAACAACAAAAAACATTTGGCTAGATTTACACCCACAATTTCTTAACATCCTTGTAATCCAGGACCAACTTGGCCTGAAATTTCAATGTGTGCTTGCTCTTTAAGCTTGTTTAATTCTAGTTTGGTTTCAAAAAAAAAAAAACACATGAATCGTACAAACTTCATTTAACATAAAATTGTAATGTTAAATTTTTCGAAGGATTTTCGTGTGTAGATGTCTTATGGTCTATATGAGTGAGTAGCAATCCCTATTCATGGAAGCAACTTCTAGCTAGCAATGCATCTGATATTACTTTTTCTCCTGACAAATTTTGTGTACTTCAAGAGTAGTCTGATACTCCTCGTGATATAGGTGAACATATACGGGTTAGAATGAGAACTCGTGAAGAGGAGGCGGCTGGGAGTAAGACCAAACATATACAGTATAACCCTTATAAAATAATAGCGTTGGGATCGGCAAAATTTATCAATTTATCTCGATATTAAATAATCGCATAAATTAATAACCATTAAATTATATATTAATTAGGTTATCAAAATATTTTTTAATTCTAAAAAAAAAAAAATCAACAAAATGAATCAATACACCTTATTTCATTACTAATTGTTTTCGTCATTGTAAGATTCGTTCAATGGATGATACCTTATCAAAGAATCCAAGTGAAGCGTTAGATAATAAAGGAACTAGAGAATTGCAAAATTTAACCAATGGATTGAATTATCACAGTGGAACGAATGTTGAATTTCTTTTAAACTTACCATAAAAGGATATTATTTCGGATTTATTGACCGACGAAGAAATAATTGAGAGTGCCATGGGAAAAGACGAAAGTGATGATGTGGAAGTCGAAGATGAAACTTTAGTTGCGGAGCCACCTTCCCTTAAACAAGCTATCAAAGCTGCAAAGACATTGTATAGGTTTTTATTGTATCAGGAAACGCCAACACCAAAAACTCTTCTAATGTTAAGAAAAATCCAAGATAAAATTCAATGTGACATCAATATTAAGAAAAACCAAATCACGATTGAATCACTCTTTACCAAATTAGCATAAATGTAAAACCAAATTTATATAAATTGGAGAGTTATTATTTTATATATTCGAAGGGACCTATAGAAATCTAAAAAAAATTATTATTTTATAAATTTAGCGAATTATTAATTTAGCACATTAGCCCCAACTCGGGACCGGCAAAATTTATTAATTTATCGTGATTATAGGGGTTATATTGTACCCAAATATTATTGAAATGATGTATGAACGAAGATGGTTTGTATTCCATGTTGTTTATTTTTGGGTGTGGATCAAGGTATTTATAGTGATTTTGTTGGTCTCGATCTACACTATTTTATTACATCGACTAACTTTATAAATCCCACGCTAAAACACTATTACTCTCGTGACAAACGGATTTCGATAAATAGTAAGGGTAGATATATAAATAGTAAGCGTCCCTAGGAAACAGTGACTGACTTTTGGAAAAAGAGGGGTGGAATTGAATAGATGGTGATTTGTTCGTAGTTGTGGGTGTTTTAGAACGGTGGTGGATTTTTGAAATTAGTAAGTAACTTTTATTTAGGGTATTAGGTGTTTACATCACTGCAACCCCATGTGTTTGTTTTAACCACACAAACAAGCCTTTTTTTCGGACTATAGATGTTCTGGGAAGTATCGATGTTCTGTGAATGCAAAGTAGTGGTTTTCGATAAACAGTAAGGGTCGCTACATTAATAGTAAGTGTCCCTAGTTAACAGTGATTGACTTTTGGAAACGAGTTGGGTGATTAGAATAAGGATGTTTTTTTAATTGTCGTGTGAGGTTAGTTGTTTGAGAAGTGTCTAATTTATTTACCCTATTTACTTTTTCCCACTGGAGTGTCTAAATTACACATGCATTATTTTGAGTAATCAAATCATCTGCCTAGTTTTCTTGTGTTTGCGACTCTAGTTTCTGACAACATACGTATACATATTTGTTTCACACCACCAAGGGTGGTTCGAATATCTTTTCCCATGCCCGAGATTCATCACGAAAAATTAAAGGAATTTAATCACATTAGTACTCTTCACGACAAACACCTATTTTCATACACCTTTCAAAACAACACCTCTCATACCTCTTTGTACCATCATAACAATGGCATCATTTGATTCAACTGAAGATTTGCAAATCACAAAAACCTGGTACAACGAATCTAGAATAGCAGATCTCTCTTCCGTAATGCCAGAACCAGAAGCCTTTTTGGCAAAAATATACAACAAATATAGGCGAGATTATGGGAATCCAAAGAGAAGAAGTCTTCAATAAATTCATGATAGGTACCAGGTTATCCAAAAGGGCATTTGTGATTTTGTTACTATTAGACACCGTCTCACCCGCCACGGCCGTATTACCATGCCAACCCCACAATTTGTAAGTATTTTATAATTAATTCCGTCCATAGCTAAACTGATTGATTTTAAATAGAACAATAATATAATATCCTTGAGATGTTATAGCACGAGCTCATTAAAGCAGGATATTTAGAGGAGAAAGGTGAAGCATTCACATACGATGACTGCTATATTTTCATGGCATCCAAAATCCCAGAGTATGAAACGACGGAAAATTCCTCTGCTTCTTGCAGTGAAGACAAAAACAAGAATTAATGTATGTTTCGATTTTGTGGGTTAATGTTATAAACCCTCACGAGACCAAACTCGTCCTCAGGGGTAACCCCCCGGGTTTAACGGCTTGTTGCACGTGCTAAGTATAACCGTGATTCCTACGAAAGTGAGTTAGTTTATTAATTATGTTTTTATAGTGTACTCCTAAATATAAATTCAAAGTCGTCATGAAAGAGTGTGTCAATTACATCATTGCAATAAGGATTAAAATCATACACTTCATAAAAATCACCTCGTCTCCCATTTTCTAAAAAACATAATTTACCACAAAGGACATATAAAACACCTTATTAGGACAACATGGTATTTTAAAGGTGAGAGCAAAAAAAAAAAAATTGGCCACGAAATGTTGGAAAGGCATCCCTTGTTCCGCCTCATACATGGCCATCGCCCGAGCCCGATTACCATTTGCAAGAACTCGATACTCCCTAATTTCTTAAACGAATGTAATAATACATAGTTTCCTAAGATGAAATCACACCTAAGTGTCTGATGAAATGTTACATGTAAATGGTCGGATTCATCTTTCTTAATAAGTTTTCGACTAAGTTTGAAGTATGAACCCTCTCAGAGCTTCTTGGTTCATAGTTTGTATGTCGTTATACCACATTTGCAGTTCAAATGGATACCGAGCTTCATATTTATCGATTTCTATGATGTATCCTGCTAAGTTTGTAGTAAGAACCCTCCCGGAGCTTCTTAGTTCATAGTTTGTATGCTGTTATACCACATTTGAAGTTCAAATCAATACCAAGCTTCATATTTCGATGATGTATCATGCTAGTAATCATATAACTTGAGTCTACCAGTGTGAACTAATGCTACTTAATGACCTGTATGGCTAGTCGAAATTAATTCATAACCTACGAAACTAGTCGAAATTCAAAACGGAAGCACAAAAAGAAAGCAAAAAGGCACATAGTAAGCACAGTAGCCTTAATCCGTATGACTAGATAGATAGAGATTACACCCGTTGATAAATTATGATCGTACGGCTAATTACTCTTCCTCAAAATTTTCACGAACAAAATCAATTTCCCTCTCACACTTCTCCCAAAAGGCACTCAATTTCCCCTATTTCCCCCCAATTATTCACCTTCTTGTTCTCTTCCCCCATCCCAATTTCTATATCTGTCCATATCGCCCTTAGCTTCTTCAGTTTCAGTTTAATTTTAACTATCTGGTTTGGTTTCCCCCAAATTCATCAATATCTGCTCGAAATAACCTAAATCTCGTCACCCTAATTCCTCCTGAATCTCTTGTAGAAACAACCTAAATCTCACCATATTTGATGTCCGGGTTTTGAAAAGGGTTGAGCGTGAGCTCTTAAACAGGCTAGAGGTCAGTCTGAAATTGATCCAGTCTGTGCTCTTCAAGCTTGGAATGAAGGTCTCCAAGTCTTGATCTCAGAAGATTTCATTTACAGGGGACATTTTGATTTGTGATAAAAAAAAGGAAGCATTTTGATAACGCTGAAGATCTCTGAAAGGTGAATCCACTACTTTTTTTTAAACTTTTATATTTTTGGTTTAAGGTGTAGATGGGATTCAATTGGAAAATCATATCCAGATGAGTTATGCTTTGAATTTGGATTGACATTTTTGCAGACAGTTTTAGTTTTTCTCTGAGTTCCTTATTATACTTTTCTTGTATCAGTGGCTCAAGCAGAAACCATTGGTGCAAGACTTTTCTTATATCCCGTCCCAAAGCATAGAAGCAACAATAAGGCGCCTCAAGTTTGAGCAAAAACTTGACAACTATCAAGTTACCAGCAGTCAACTTACTTTTGCTAAAGCTCACATTTGCCATCCTCAGCCACAATACAAAGGGTTCTACTTCTCCGTGTCCATACAAACAAACAAACATTGAAATATAGTTTATCAAAGTTATATTTACCTAGAAAGTATTTCTTTGCATTTTATGCATCATCATTTACATTACATTTTGATATCTGAAACTGTAAATGGAGTGGGGCCGCTTTATTCAACTGGTTTTTTTTTTTTGCTGGTTTAAATTCATTCTACTGATGCGAATTTGTGTTTTTATTTTTTTTCCTTAGTAGTACTCATGTAGTTCATTTTATTGCTTGGCACATATCATATCAAACAGAAAATAATTCTATACCACAACTAATAATTCTCTTACGGCAAAGACGCTATCCTGCTTTGAAGTAGTATGTCTTCAATTCGTTGGTTATGTTTGCTAATATTACCATAAGGTTTCAAAAATACCAATTACATTCATCACTTGCCCACTGCCAGATTTACAAAGTAAGCTTTCAGAAGCTTAGAACATGATGAACAGAACATATAAGAGTGATTAAAAAAACAGGGACCACTCAAGGGTACTATGGTCGTCCAAGAAAAATTGACAGATGCGAAAACCCGTACCTGTCGGTAACTCCTAATCGCACGAAAACTGCACCAAAAACATTAAGGTGTTATTCAGAGTGAGGATCCTAAAGTTACAACAAATGCTGCAAAATATTCACTACTCTTGTGGCTTTATTTACATGTATGAATTTTCTCTTGAACAACTATATGGAAATTTCACAACGATAGTGGTGAAGATACTCCTTTTTAATACACGACAGAGGAACCCCCCTGATCAGATATTCAACGAACTTCAAAGCATACACCCCACACGAGCATCTGCAATATGCATTATAAACTTACTTCAATTTCCATAAAACATACATTGTCTTTGAAGTTCATATCACTCCTATGCTACTTGAATGTATACATTTATGCTGTGCGGGGAGAAAATATTTCAAGTAGAGAGTTGT
Organism: Papaver bracteatum; assembly: GCA_023529315.1. Classification (NCBI taxonomy): domain Eukaryota; kingdom Viridiplantae; phylum Streptophyta; class Magnoliopsida; order Ranunculales; family Papaveraceae; genus Papaver; species Papaver bracteatum. Next base: position 105,320 of record JAJJWX010001638.1, read on the forward strand.
TACCCATCATCCTGTTGAGGGGGGAGCGGACTCTCATGAAATACAACTTTCCACATGGGCCCCTGGTTGTACAGTTGGGATAAATAGTCACGAATATGTATTATTTCCTTATACACTCCGTCTAATTGACGAGATGGCCGCGGTCTAAGGGAATCATATATGGTTACTTTCTGCTCCTTAAATTTAATACATATTTCGACCCAGTGTTCGTATCGTTTTTTAACATGGACTACGCCATATATCACATCGACATCTGCCCAAGGTTTATCGCATTTAGGCCTATGTCCAGATGGATAATGATTGGCATTTCTGAACCCGTCATCCATTGTCAGGCATGGCTGTTCAACATCAAGGAAGATTACTTACAACACATAAATTAGTTAATACACAATTTAAGTAGATATTTTACAGTTAACAGACCTGAAAACAAGTGTCTATGGTCGTGCACTTCCTAATGGCAGATAGAGTTACTTGGCGCATCAGGATCAACATGCTGTTAATATGCTGCAGGATGACACATAAGAGATGAGTTTTGGCTGCAAAAACTATTACCATAACATAGTTAAATCGTTTTTTTACAGAATCAGCAGATCCAAACTAACTTACTTCATCACCTAAGCATCCTTTTTTATCCAGTAGTGTTTTAAACAGGTTACACGTCGCAAAGGGGTCATCTTCCTTGTAGTCAACCCTGTCCCATACAAACATCCATAACACAAATTTACAGTCAAAATAAACAAGGACACCAAAAACAAACAAATAAATAAAGGATGTATTGGGGACACTCACCCTTTGTTAATGTAATCATTCACATCCTGTACATCCTTCTCAGTAACTCCGGAGTCCAATCTGAAATTTTTTAAATAATCTATTTTCACTTTGAGTATTTCAGGCAAAAACTTGTGCTTCAGGGTATGATTATCATCACCCTCTGTCAAAGGGGAATCCCCAATTTCAATCCTACTCACAGCCTTTTCAGTTCTTCGAGTACACTTATCCTTCTTCCGACCATTCTTCTTATGATCACCACCATCTCCCGCAAAAGTAACCATATTGCCAGGCTCAACTCTAGCCTTCTTCGAATTTTTTCCAGTGGCAAATGGAGGTTGTAGCGCTTTACTTCTCTTCCTTACTCTGCCAACCTTTGGGAGAGCATTCTCATCAGCACATCCGGACGCTTCAGCTTCATCATGATTTCTTTTTTTCCATTCGGGGCTTTTAGAATTTTTATCGGCCTACAAAAATAGAGTCAATGAGAAGAATTTCAATAACCGGTGAACACAGTTAATGTAAATACTACGGTCAACAACGTAAAGACAAGTTCCATAATCCATTCACCGTTTACTATCAACCAAATATTCCATAAGATTAAAAGGATTTCTGAAGTTTAATAACAAACAAATGGAGAAATATCACGCCGTTCTTATAAAACGAACACTCCGATATTTATAGACGAGTTACCGAGTAACTATGATAATAAACAACATCAGATACATAATACAACAAACTTAAATGGAGAGAAAGAGAACATGACTGGAGCATTTATAGCAATATTCACAAGAAGAACAATTATTTTTTCGACAAGTGGCTTATTGTATGAAATAGTCACTATCCAGTAGAGACTACTAATAGCAAACTGTGTATATATATTACCTACTTCATAGTCAGGCATTCAAGAGCGAATTTTATTAACTGCAGACATTACGTACATAAACCTATTGTGATTTATCTATTGTGACATAATGCAAAACTAATAGGAAACTTATACATGCTAATGACCCACAAAAGTTAATCTATTATTCGTACTCATGGACATTAAAATTCGAGCAATAAGAACGAACAAACCTCTTTGCCTATCTTATTTGGAGTATTGTATAGTAGTGGTGTACTAAGAAGTTCAACATCATCATGGGCGTTTACATCATCGTCGCTTAAAATGTTATAGCGCCGTGTTTCAGCTTCTTCATTACCCACATCATCTTTACCAACATCAAGAATAGGCTTCCCATATAAATCAACACCACTTTATTTACCAACATCTTTGACTTTGTTATTTGGGTTCTAACTTGCCCCATCCGGCATTCCTTCATTGTTGCAATTCCCCATATATGGAGCACGAAACTGTTACATAATAATTCACATCGACTCAATTAATTTTCAAGTTATGAATAGATTTAACTGTAAAACTTAATAGAATAAAATGATTCCAAATAACTCACAGTTCTTGACTTTAAAACTGAAACCTCCTCCTTCAAAAATGTAACCTTCTCTTTCAATTCGGTGCATGTATTTGTCAAATCGACCACCTGGAAACTTCATTCTTCCAACTTGCCTAGAGACTCACTCTTCATACCTAACACCAAACTGAAAAGATGATCCATCCTATCCTTCCAAATATCACCATCAGACCGAGGATTAACTGCTGCATCTCTAGCTCGTTCTTCCAAGCCGTCAACCTCCATATCATCGTCAGACAAAGTATTAAAAGACGCATCACTAGCTTGCTCTCTGGTGACATTATCCTCAATTATCCCAGGAATTAAAAGCCGGTCGAAGCTTGGCTCAGGCCATATGATGTCTTCCCTAAATTGAACAACAGAATCTTTCTGCAATAGGGAGAAGATGCTCAAAAACAATATTAAATACAAATTTCAAAGAAATAGAATTCTAGAGACATACTCATACCGGTTCTAATGCGCTACCAACATTCACATTGGTCAGGGCATTAGTGCAACACACAGTAAGAATATAAGGGAGCCACCCATTAATATATATCTCTTTTCCACACTTCTCAAATAATTTCGGGAAGACTCGAACATCCCAAACCTAAAACACAAAAACAACTATTAAAATAAAAATTTGAAAGTTCAACATATACAAAATATCAACCAAACTACACTTACCACCAACACGTCTGGAATTCCTTGAGGATGAATGCCCCGTTGACCGTTAGGTGTATCTACTCCAGTTATTTGAAATTCATAGGCTTTGTGAGTCTTCTCAAAAGTTTGATAATAAGCTACATCTCCCCAGTGATAATTGTTGAACTCATCAAAGTCTTCTACCAAACTCCATGTTGTTTCCTCAACACCAGTGATGTCTGGATACCCATATATAAAGTGATACACAACATATAGGAGAGCAACCTTTACCCTGTCATCAACATTAACTTTCCCCCTCTTTCTAGCCTCCACTTTCTCACTCTTTTTCCTCACCGCAATATTTTTCCTCTCTTCAGCATTTCTCCTCTCTACAACATTTCTCCTCTCTTCAGCATCCGTATCGATAAAAAGGAAATTATACAAATCTCCTCCGGCTACTTTTCTGTCAGACCAAAAATACTTCTCCTTCATTTTACTCATCCTCGCGGATAGAGCACACGGTGCATCAGTCTTCGTGAAGCTAATGCCTGATATTGCGGCAAACTGCCGCTTTTCAAAGCAAATTTCCTTACTAAAATCTCCATTACAAAATCAGAACTAGATATCCTCGTCTTGCGGTACATAAATCCTCCTAGTCATTAAGAAATTAAATATCGGCCCAGACATCTTTTGATCAACAGGAATATCAAGTAATTGACCAATTATAGTTGATCGGAACAACACTTTCTCAGCATCAGACAATTCTTCGCGCACGGCTTTTAGTACATCGTAGGTGGGGTAAGAAATCAATTTGCAGGAACCGGTACGGTACCCGTACTCATTTGGGTAAAAATATTGCCTACACAACACAATAAAAAGTTACAACAAAACATACCGGTTCTATTCGTGAAAAGATCCTTATTCATTAAGCCACTCCTAATCCACATATTTACCTTTCCTCAAAAACAACAGTAGGTTTATGTGTTTTCTTGGGCAATTTACCAGCACCCATTCTTGTAACCTACAAACATGATTCAATCGATAAACAAACATCTGAATAATAAGGCGTTGTGGAAGGGCAATAGATCACACTCTCAAGCCTACATTACCTTTATTGATTACTGCAGGTTTTGGGACTGCACTACAGATTCTAAAATCTTACAAGACGGGAATAAAAGCTATGCAGAAATATGTATGCCAACCCGGACCTGCACATACACGAAAACAAAGGTTTTCAGACATAAATTGGAGTTCCATAGATATTGAACCAGCATTTCAGGTATGAGTTTCAGGGCGCATAATAAAATCATTATTGAACCAAAATAAACACCCAATTGTTCGTTAGAAAGATAACAATCTCCTCTACAACTTTTGTTAAGACATCATGAACCAAATCGATCTCTAACATACCTATAACAGTCCACAAAGATGCCCACTTACTGCAGTTACAAGCAAAATCCAGATTTTATAATAAACAATAAAATCATCATAATTTAATCAACTCAACCCCAATTCAAGCAACGTAAGTCTCTGTAGATTAGCAATTAGCTGCATCAAGTTGATACACTTCAAAATGTAAAGTTCTAACTGCAATATCGATGACATGCTGGATTTCTTGTTCAAAAGGTGAGCTAATACTTATCAGTGGAATCTTAGGCTAATTAAAAACGGACACCTAAGGAAATGTTTTTAGTAACACCTAATTAAAAACGGACACCTAAGTAATACCGAATAAATAGCATTTGAATCGACATGAATCGAAAAATCAGGAGACAAAGGAATAAAAGGAGAAAGAACCCCTACCTTTCTGTAGAAGAGAAATTCAGCCAATTTCAATAAAAGGAGAAGTAACCTACAAACATGATTCAATCGATAAACAAACATCTGAATAATAAGGCGTTGCGGAAGGGAAATAGATCACATTCTCAAGCCTAAATTACCTTTAATGATTCCTGCAGGTTTGGGGACTAGACTGCACACTCAAAAATCTTACAAGACATGAATGAAAGCTATGCGGAAATATGTATTCCAACCTGAACCTGCACATACACGAAAAGAAAGGTTTTCAAACATAAATTGGAGTTCCATCGATATTGAACCAGCATGAGGGTATGAGTTTCAGGGCGCATAAAAAAATCATTATTGAACCAAAATAAACACCCAATTGTTCGTTAGAAAGATAACAATCTACTCTACAACTTTTGTTATGACGTCAAACTGCGCTGTCAATAACCTTATCATATATCACAAATCATAGCATTTTAAGTCAATATAGAAACATTAGCGAGAGATCTAAACATTATCAGAAGAAACTTGAGTCTAATCCAAGATGCAAAAACACCAACTTGTTGAAAGCAGGGCTGCTCAGGTGTAGATCAAAATCTATTGAAACTGACATATATAAATCATTAAAAATTGATCCGACTCTTAAACATGGAGTGCAGCATTCAATATCGGTTCTGAATCGCTGGAGAGAACTCTAATATTACCAGTAAAAACTTAAGCCAAAACAAGATGTGAAGATGTCAAATCCGTTGAAATCAGAACTACCATGGTTACAGAACAGTTGCTACACACACAATATACTTCAAGCACATAATTCTAACTGCAATAATGATTGTCATGATGGAATTCTTGTTCGAAAGATATACTAATATTTTTCGGTAGCAATCCTAGGCTAGTTTAAAATGAAATTGTGTCAAATTGCTGAGTAGAACTACCATGAGTGTATGACAGTTGAAACTAAAATTGCTCAAAAAGTAACGACTAACAAGTGAACTGGATACTCGAACCAAGTTGAAAACATCACTCAGAGGCATAAGTTGATTAAGGAATTATCTCCAACCCAGTTCAAATTCTAATATTCCTAGACACAGGCCAAAAGAATTCAAAACAACCTAAGAAAAATCTGCAACCAGAAAATTTAATCAATTCAACTAATTTTCTATCAAACCTGAATTCAAGACGATTTTGAGATCCAGGGAAACATAGTTTTACGCCCTAACAAATTATAAACCCTATCCAGTCCCAGTAATTTTGAAAATATGAATCGAAATAAAAAAGAAACCTTAATCAGTTCAAGCATAAATTGACAAGAATAAGATGGTAGTAGAGGTAGTTAAATCGCTAAACACATATTCACAGTGGTTTAAGAATCGTTTAACAAGGATTCAATTTCATTAGCAATGACTAGGTCTTACAAATTCAAATTGAGAAAGCCATGTAGAGTAAGAATTGTAGACATACAATAAATCATCTTACCCAAATCAATCAGCCGAACCATTCTTTTTCACTTCATCTCTCTTATTTCTTCTATTCTTCACTGCAAAATCGGGTTTTAGATAAGTAATCCTCAAGATTCATCAGAAAATCATAATTAAAAACCCTAGTTTTTCACCGGAAAATCATTATTGCAAAATACCCTAGTTCCTCAAGATTAATCAGAAAAAACCCTGGTTCCTGAAGATTAATCAGAAATTCATAATTGAAAACCCTTTTTTTCACCAGAAAATCGTAAATTGAAAAAAACCCTAGTTCCTAAAGATTAATCAGAAAATCATAACTGAAAAAAATTACCTAATTTTCACCGAAACATGAAATTGCATGTGGTCTTTCTCAAAATCTAATATACAATCGAAACTCAGTTACAGAAAAATCACTACGTTTCTATGAATTCAGACAAAGAGTTCAAGTAAGGAAGAATGACCGAGGAAGAAAGAGGGAGGAATTTCTATCGCTGTATATTTTTTTTTTCTTATATTATTAACTCACCAGCAGTTACGTGTCTCACAAAGAGCGAGGAAGAAAGGTAACGTGTCTCACAAAGAGTTAGGAAGAAAGGTAATGTGTGCACAATACCATACTGATGGCTTTATAGTAAATAGGTTGTAAAGTTTATCTGTTTTGTTGAGGATAACACTGTGGAAATTTTTTTTGGCAAATTTGAACAATTGCGGTAATACGTAAAATAAAATAGACACGTAGGGAAATTTCCGCATTTAAGATATTCCAGATGATGAATTTATCAAATAAGAAACTACAAATGAAGAATCAGAATAAGAAAGAAGATGAACGATCACATTATTACTAGTAGACATACAACTAACCCTTGTTCTAATAAAAACATCTGGATTCATACCTAGAGGATACCAGTGCTGCTAATGGGGGACTGATTTTGCTTGGGGGTGTACCAAATGCTAATAAGACAAAAAATACATTTGCCTTGGGGTGGTACACCCCCAAGCAAAACCAGTCCCCCCATTAGCAGCCTCGGAGGATACCGATGATGATGTTGAAGATGGAAAAGGTTCTCCATGGAGTTGTCCGATCGAAATATTTTCAATTTCACTGCAAGAAGATGAAACTAAAAATTGCCGTTGTCTTGTCACCGCCTTTCATTTATCCAAAAAGGAATCTTAAAGACAACGTCAGTGGTTGTTGACCTGACGTGGCAGTTCAACTCTCTCTAGTCTCTACTGGATAAGGTTTGACTTGCTCCCTGAAACCAAACATGCCGTAATAGTCTTCGGTCGTTCTCCATCTCTCTTTCTTGGGGGAATCCTTTCCGGAAACGATTTCTGCAGGAACAGAACTAATTAAGCCCGCTCATGATGATGATGCTAAGTTTGGAGGAAGCATATATTGCAGGTATTGGCTTTTATTTACCCGTGTCAAGGAAACTAGTACAGATATCCCTTGAGTGTTTTTCTAATAGCATTCCTTTTTATAGCGATGCTTCATGAACTGGGAAATAAATAAAAACTCACCTAATTTGCCTCGTTCAAGATCACCAAGCTGATTTCCTCTCTCCCCCTTTGTTGTTTCAGTGTCACTTGTTACTATTAACCAAAATGTTGTAGTATTGTTATCTTAATGACCTCAGGAATCCATTAGGCTCACCAGTGCACACAGTCTATAACAGTCACACCAGAAGAACTGCACATAACTATGTGAATGATTAAAATATTCGCTGTAGCCTTGGGTTCAATAGGTGTTGTTAATGTCTAATGAAATTTTGTTGACAGGATGAGGAAATTGCATTGTTTCAGCAAGCCCTGTCAATGTCTCTGGAAGACTCATGTCGAATCACTCCAGAAATGTATGAGTAGGTAACATAGATATGATGTACGCAAGTACAGACGATCAAGAGCTGGCGAGGGTGAGTGTGATGTACCTTATGTTAAACTGTTGGCATAGATGTTTTGGTATGTGTTACTTAGGAATTCGGTCAATAAGGGATAGATCACTTGGTATTCATTTCTCAGGATCACTTGGTGAGTGTGCTGTACCTTATGTTAAACTATTGGCATAGATTTTTTGGTATGTGTTTCTTAGGAATTCGGCCAATAAGGGATAGATCACCTGGTATTCATTTCTCAGGATCTTAGTCAATAAGGGTTCAGGTTGTGCTTTTCTGGTTGTCTAATTGTTGACAAACCCTGTATCGCTTTTTTTTCATTTTTGCTAATTCATGGAGCCTTTTCAGATGTCTGGAGGAAAGTGCTAAAGACACTAAATGAACAAAGTGATCGGTGAAAAGTCATTTATGCCAACCATCCTGGCTTCTGTATGTATTTCATTCTACAGTTACCAGTTTTGTTGAATTAGTTCAGTTTTTTTTTCTCCATATTATCTAGAGAATTTCAGTTACAAAAAATAACGAGGAGGCCAAGCTGCTTCAGAAATAACAGGAAAGCAAGTTCTTCTGTTACTTTTGGTGCCTACTTTAGATATTGCACAACCAGTTTAGACTTGAAATACATAGACACTAATGGAACCAGTTTGAGTGCCAGGAATCAGTTTTACACTATTGCAGCAGAAACCTGGACAAGCTTTCTTGGGTCCCTGAAATCCCTGGTTCACATTTGATTTAAGAAGTTGCAGCAATCCAATACGGCTTACCTGTTCATGGTTCTTTTTGCATTTAATAATTAAATGCTGATTTTATAAAATCTTACTGGTCATGCTTTATGAAATCAAAATCTATTTCACCTTGTTACTCTGTCTGGATAAACCCATATTCTCCAGCAAAGACAATTATGGCTTTTATACACTTACTGCTTTAACTGTTTAACATTATTGCTACATGTTTCTACTTGGGATGCTTTTCTAACTAAGCATTCAATGTATAATTTCCATATAGGTTTTGCATCACATAGCTGATTCCATCAACATTAACAATAGGATTTGGGATATATACTTTCAAAAGCTTCTCCCCGGATTGGTTAAAGAAGAAAATGATGGCAACTGTAGATCAACTGCTGTTTGTGACACAATATGCATCCAAGTAAGTACTTGCAATTACCAAGTTTTGCTGAATTAGTTTAGTTTTTCTCCATATCGTCTAGAGAATACAATCACAAAAAATGATAAGGAGGTCAGGCTGCTTCAAAAATAAAAGGAATGCAAATTTTTCTAATACTTTTAGCGCCTACGTTTTAGATATTTTATAACCACTAAATAAGACTTGAAATACATAGGCAGTGATGGAACCAGTTTAAGTGCAACATACAATTAGTTTGCACAACAAATGAAAAACAATTTCTAAGAAGTCCATATCTTAAACCATCCTTCCTATGTCATGGTTCTGGTATGTGGAACTTCCTATCTGCAACTTCATTAAATAAGGATTACAAAATGCTTTGTAAGTTTACCTCTTGGTACTCATTTCTTTTTGTACTTCAAGTCTATCTAAAATTTTGAGAATCATCAAAGACATAAAATTGTTTCCTTTCATCAAAGACATAAAATTGTTTTCTTTTTGTTTCCTTTTATATTTAATTTCCATCAAAGACATAAAATTGTTTAAGCAAATTCAAGAGTAAAATCGTTGCCTTCTAATGCCGTGCTGTTGTTAGTAACATTGAACCCTATTAAGTTGGTTTGTGTCATTAGTGGTCTTCTATTCTTTTGTCTCATAGTTGCCTTCAACAACTCACCGTTAAACCACTAATTTGTTCTGTCATCATAATAGGGATGACGCCACTTCATAATTATGCAGCTGTCTTTTAAATTGAAATTTACAATTCCAAGAGATATTAAATGAAGTCCAATAATTTACTGAAATGAGCCCACTAGGTTGCAGTTCGGTAACCATCTAGCTTGCTCTGTTCATAAACACAAATATCATCTCTGGGAATACTTTAGTGTTGGTCCTTCGTTCAGGAACCCTATTTAAGGAAGTGGGAATAAATCAGTAGAACTGAACTTATACGGCCAGCTGTTTGATCAGTGAAAATAACATTTCAGTTTCTATAATTTCCTCCATTTCTAATTTTATATTCTCCTTCATTTGTCTTGGAAATGTATACTTTCTCATTGTTGACAATTGTGGTTCAAGCTTAGCGTATTTCAGTGGAGATATCTGATGATGCAGTACACTCATAGTTCTTCTTAATTTACTCTTATAGAAACCTGGACAAGCTTTCTTGGGTCCTTGAAATTCTATAAGAGTAAATTAAGAAGAACTATGAGTAAAATCTCAACAATCAGTTCAGTTGTGCACTATTAAAGCAGAAACCTGGACAAGCTTTCTTGGGTCCTTGAAATTCTCTGGTCTACATTTGGTTTAAGAAGTTGCAGGATTCTGTTAAGATATCCCGTATCTTGAGTATATTATTGTTCTTCTGTAGTTATTATTTGGATATTCTGTTATATTCTGTTTCCTTAGTTATCGTTTGTATATTGTATAAGTATCTCTTGTAATCCTTTGTGATGAATACAATTTTACTGAAACCCTTTCATCAGATCTCTATGCCATGACAATCTTTGTCATGGTATCAGAGACAGTCAAGATTCAATAACCTTCTTCCGTTGTCAACCTAGAAAATCAAACACTCTGAACTGTGATCAAGGTCTTATAAATCCATCCAAACATATCTTTGTTTTTACTATCATCGTAAACCCTATCTGTCAAGAACCCTTACTGTGTTTTCTGATTTTTTCCACAAACCTTTATCATGTCTCGTGAAGATTCTCAACCTATTACTGTTAAGTTCGATGGAACCAATTATAATCATTGGTCTTTTCTCATGAAAAGCTTTCTCAAGGGAAAAAGTATGTGGAAATATGTTGACGGTAAAGAGAAAAAGCCAGAGGCTAGCACTAGTGTCAAAGATAAAGGTGTTGCAGATACCGATCCTTCCGAGACTTCGGAAGTCAATAACCACAAAATACTCACTTGGATAAGCAACACTGTCATTGCTTCCATAAGTATGCAACTCACTGGTTTTGAAGAAGCCAAAGAAGCATGGGATTTTCTTGTGAAGAGATACACACAAGTCAATTTTTCTCAAAGATACAAGCTTGAACAAGACATTCGTTCTTTGAAACAACAACAGGAGCAGTCAATCTCTGATTTTCATTCTGAAATGTCAATCGTGTGGAATCAACTAGCACTTATGGAGCCTAGATGGACAACTGATACTGAACTGTGGCAAAAGTATAGGGAAGAATCTCGTCTTGTTAAACTTTTAATGGCTTTAAGAGATGAGTTTGAATCCGTAAGAGCATCAATTCTTCATAGAAATCCATTGCCGACTGTAGAAAGTGCATTGTCTGAACTCATCACTGAGGAGACACGTAAAAGGATCAAGCCATACATTCCAGCAGTCCTTGCAGTACCTTCTCGTTCAAGCACTAATCCAAGTTTCAGTTTGCAGAGAAACTTGTTAGGTCCAATCAATCGTGATCTATCTCAAGTACAATGCCACAACTGTAAGATCTTTGGACATCTAGCAAAGAACTGTCCTACACCTGCAAATACAAGTAGCTCTCAAAGATTAACTGTGCAAGGTTCAACACCACCACCAGGCACACCACAATGCAACTATTGCAAGGAATTTGGACATATGGTAGGAAATTGTACTTCTCCATCTTCAAGAAACATGAGAAACAAGAGAAGATTTGGTACTGCTGCTCCATCTTATTACCCATCAACTCCAATTACTGCTGCACCAGCTCTAGACCAAGCACATGAGTCATCAAACTCTGCAACAAACAACCTTGTAACTAAAAACAATCTGGCAGACATTCAAGAGATGCTGAAACATGCTTTTCAATTGGTAACAATCCTACAGTAGCATCTTCTTTTTCAGTTCCCTCAGGTACCTTTTCAACTGAATGGTTTCTTGATTCAAGAGCATCAAATCATATGACATACAACTCAAACTTTTTTGAGAAAATGAAACCTATTTTTACTCCTAAGATTCATACATCAGATGGGTCTGGCATTATTGCTACCCATATTGGTCAGGTTAAAGTGTCGAACAAGATACACATAACAGATGTTCTTCTTGTTCCCAAGATTAAGATGAACCTTATTTCCATTGGTCAATTATGTAACCAGGGTTTTAACCTCTTCTTTTCTTCTCATGGTTGTGTTATACATGACCCCAAAACAAAGAGGCTTATTGGGATAGGACGTAGAGTTGGTCGTCTTTATATTCTGGAGTCTCTAGCCATTCCTCAATCCAAGAATAAACTTGTTGCTGATGCCATAGCTTCTACTTTTCCCTCCACAATATCTCATTTTATTTCTTGGCACTCAAAGCTAGGCCATGTCTCTTTTTCACGTCTTTCTTATATGATTAATAAAGGGTTGCTAGGTAATGTTCCCTTGGACAGAGAACCTTACTGTATTGCTTGTAAGATGGGTAAACAACCAGATCTTCCATTTAATATTAACAACACTACCTTTTCTTCTGCACCTTTTAATCTTATTCATTCAGATGTCTGGGGAAAGTCTCCCATTACCTCAAAGGGAGGAGCTTTGTATTATGTTATATTTATTGACGATTATACTCGTTATACATGGGTGTATCTTTTTAGTTCTAGATCAGAGTTCCTAAAAATATACACTAAATTTTCAAATATTATCAAAACTCAATTCGAAAAATCTATCAAAATATTTCGTGCAGACCAAGGAGGTGAATACATCCTTTCAAAGATTTTTTGAAATCTGAAGGTACTCTTCTTCAGTTATCCTGTACTGAAACACCAGAACATAATGGTGTTGCAGAACGTAAACACCGTCATATCATAGAGATAGCTAGAACCCAACTTCTATCATCTTTTGTTCCTTCTAACTTCTGGGGTGAGTCTGTTTTAACTGCTATTTATACTATTAATCGAGTTCCTACTGCTGTTATAGGTGGTGTATCTCCCTATGAACGATTATATAATAAGCAACCAAACTATTCTGAATTGCGTGTTTTTGGTTCTACTTGTTTTGTCCTTCTGTTTGAAAGAGAACGCAATAAACTTGGCAAAAAGAACACTATTTGTGTATTTCTTGGTTATGGCATAGAGCAGCAAGGGTATATATGTTATGATCCAGAGAGTAGGAGATTGCGTATTTCTCGTCATGTCACTTTCTGGGAGAAAATTCCATTCTGGTCTCTTCCTAGTAGTTAAGCATCAACTCTAGAAAACTTTCCTTATTTAGACCCATTTAATGATGAATCTCCATCTGTCTTAACATTTCCTAGCACTCTTGTCAACAATGTCCCTTTTCCTTTCTCTGTTGAATCCATAGAATCCACAGAAGTAGATGTTGACCACTCTATGGACAATCTCAATACAGCAACTCAACATGGGGTTACTGCTCATGAAACTTCTTCACTGCCTCCTCGCACAAGACGGCCACCAACTAAGTTCTCTGATTATCAATGTTCATTAACTACTATTTTAGCAGAGCATGAACCTTAAAACTACAAGGAATCTGCAACAATACCAGATTGGAAAGACTCGATGGGAGAAGAACTAACTGCTCATAGACAAGCTGGTACATGGCATATGGTTGATTTGCCTCTTGGAAAACCTGTTGTTGGAAGTCAATGGGTTTACAAGGTCAAGACTAAATCAGATGGTACATTAGATCGTCGAAAATCACGTATAGTTGCACAAGGATATACTCAGGAATACTGTATTGATTATGAAGAAACATTTGCTCTAGTATCCAGAATGACTACAGTCCGTATATTACTTGTTGTTGCTGCTGCTCGTAAATGGGATCTCCACCAAATGGATGTTAAGAATTTGTTTCTTCATGGTGAACTTCAAGAAGAAGTTTATATGAAGCCACCTCCTGGTTTGGATCATGCTCCAAATCAAGTCTGTAAGTTGCGCAAGGCTTTATATGGGCTCAAACAAGCACCTCGTGCTTGGTTTGAAAAATTCTCAACTGCAATCCTCAAGTATGGATTTACTCAAAGTCCTTATGACTCTGCTATGTTTGTTCGAACAACTCCTAAAGGTATGGTTCTTCTTTTTCTCTATGTTGATGATATGGTCATCACAGGCAGTGATTTAGAAGGTATTCAAGCTCTTAAATCTCATCTCAACACTTTCTTTGAAATGAAGGATCTTGGTTCCTTGAGATACTTTCTTGGAGTAAAAGTTGACAAATTTTCTGATGGGTATTTCATTTCACAAGTCAAGTATGCAACTGACATTTTGCATCGTGCTGGTCTAACTGATTCTAAGATTGCAAAAACACCTCTTGAATTGAATGTGAAGCTCGATTCTGTTGAAGGCAAAGCTCTTTCTAATCCTAATATTTACAGACAACTAGTGGGAAGTTTGAACTATCTAACCATTACCAGGCCAGACATTAGTTATGCAGTACATGTTGTTAGTCAGTTTATGTCTTCCCCTCGATCACCACATTATGCTGTTGTTCTTAGAATCTTACGTTATATTAAAAGTACTTTGTATCAAGGATTACATTTCTCATCTTCCTCTAATCTTCGTCTTCGTGCATTCTCTGATTCTGATTGGGCAGGAGATGTTACTGACAGACGATCAACTACTGGATATTGCTTGTTTCTTGGAAACTCTCTAATTTCCTGGCGCAGTAAGAAAAAATCTGTTGTGTCACGCTCTAGTGCTGAAGTTGAATATCGAGCCTTAGCGCATACTACTTCTGAGATTATTTGGATACGATGGCTTTTGGGTGACATGGGGGTTTATCTGACAGATTCTACTCCTCTCTACTGTGACAACAAAGATGCTATTCACATAGCCCATAATGATGTCTTTCATGAACGCACTAAACACATTGAAATCGACTGTCATTTTGTTTGTCATCACTACAAGCAACAGACTATCACACTTTCATATGTTTCATCTGAGTTTCAGCTTGCAGATCTTTTCACCAAGTCTTTATCTTCGCCTCGCATTCGTTTTTTAGTTAACAAACTCAAGATGTGTTCTGCACCATCTTGAGTTTGAGGGGTGGGGTGTTAAGATATCCCGTATCTTGAGTATATTATTGTTATTCTGTAGTTATTATTTGGATATTCTGTTGTATTCTGTTTCCTTAGTTATCGTTTGTATATTGTATAATTATCTCTTGTAATCCTTTGTGATGAATACAATTTTACTGAAACCCTTTCATCATATCTCTATGCCATGACAATCTTTGTCAGATTCCAGTACGAGTTACCTGTTTATGATCTTTTTTACATACATTTAATAAAAAAATAAAATGCTGATTTTTATAAAATATTATTGGTCATGCTTTATAAAACCAAAATCTATTTCACCTTGTTACTCTGTCTGGGTCAGAGTCCTCATACAATATTCTCCAACAAAGACAATTATTGATTTTATACACTTATTGCTTTAACCGTTTCACATTATTGCTATTTTTTTCTACTTGGGATCCTTTTCTAACTAAGCGCTCAATATAGGCATCCCATAGCCAATTCTATCAACTTTAGGATATGGGACATGTACTTTAAGATGCCTCTCACCAGATTGGTAACAAAGGAAACGATGACAACTGTAGGTCAACTGTTATTTACGACACAGTATGCCCCTGGGAAAGTACTTGAATAAGCGATGCTTCAGTTGACATAGTAATTGTAGATGCATTTTACTACAAACTACATCCAAAGGATATAAATCTTCTTCTCATGCAAGTGAAAGTAAGAGCTTAACAATAGACACAAGGATATACGTGGTTCGGTATGATTACCTACGTCCACGGGAGTGAAAGGATAAATCTTATTGCTTCAAGGTGTTACAATGGCTTCACTCTCCGAGTTGAACTCTCTTCCTTACAAAATGAACTAATTCTCCACTCTCTTTCTCTTTTGTGCGGTTACAAGTCTCTCTCTCCCCAAAAGTACAACCGACCTTTCTTGGGTACAAGTTATTCTATTTATAGGGGAAGCTACATACAACTAAACTATGGTGTTGGTCACGATATATATATCTTGAAGTCTTGTGTCGGGCCAGCTCGCATCGTCTCTTCTTCTACAGATATGGCCGATGTAATTTGGTTCTTCGGCAGTCTCTTATCCTATCCGATCCTTTTAGGTGCTCTCTTGGTGCGATGTCGCCCCTCCAATCATGTCGCCCTTTTAGTTGGCCGATATGACATGTACCTTCTTATCCCTTTGACTAACGCCCCTTGTTTGACCCAATATGTCTCGTCTGTCAGCTTTGTCAGAGGTCTGGGGTCAAGTCTTGTCCGACATCTGTAGAGTGTTCATGTCCGATCCACGTGATTCCTTAATCTTCGCGCCTGCCAACCTATGTCCCATGCTTCTCGCTTCTTCTTCCTTGGGTACATCATAGCTTAAGATGTTGCCACCTAGCCCTGTGGATAATATACACCTACATTTATGCCCCTTCTTTCGCTCGTGTGGTGGACACGAGTGGAAGAAAATCGTCTCATCTTCCCACGTCCCCGTTCATGCCGCGATTTCCGCCATGCAATCCCCCATTAACTTCCCTTTATGACCTGTAACTGTCGGAGACGGTCACTCTTCTTTCTTCCTTTAAATACCCCATTTTTCTATTCTCTTTATTCTACTTCACCATTTTCTCAATTTCCAGCCGCTGCAACCATTTTCTCTAAGATTCTTCATCACTTTATGCCTCTGTGAGCCCTTGTCTTTTTGATTCTCCTCCTTCACATCTTCATCACCGAGTGCTGTAGTTTCTGTGGTTACGTTTTCGTCGTCCCAACCTTCTTCACCAGCTTTTGAGTTTTGCACTACTCACGTCCATGGATTTTTCTCCCTCAATGACTGAGAAAAGGTGTGTTGATGACGTTTTTTCCGAGATTGAAGCTTTTCCCCTTGCTTACCTATTTTCGTTTGATAACCCTTCTAAGTACGATGATCGTGCCATAAAATCTATCTTTCCTGATGATTCTCCTTCTATTTCGTGCAGGTCCGAGAAAAGGGTGAAAGATCTCTCTGATGAAGAATTCATTGAGCAGTTGAAATAGAAGTATGATCTTAAAGACTACGAAGTTACCCTGATCTCGGGCCAAAACAGCACCTTGAGGAATTCTGACATGGAGAAGTATAAGCAGTCGGATGAATGCGTGGTTATCACTCATGGCCAACTAGAGCTAGGCCTCCGTCTCCCTTTGTACAATCCTGATATCCCTTTCTACTATGATAGTCTCTCCCAGATCAAGCCTTATCGTGCTCTGGCTCAGTGGACTGGCAACACTTTTCGGATTATGGATGAGTGAAGAGATCGCAGAGATGGTCATGGATCCACGGCCGACTGGTCGACCTATAAGCCCGAGGACGCTCCAGAATATACCGTTGCCAATTTCCTTTCCAACTATTGAGCAGGTACTTCAACCAATGACGACCTTGCCTATTTTTCTGCTAGTCCTCATCATCACAGAACTATGCCTAAGAATGTTGAAAGGATGATGCTGGATGCCGATCCCATCGGCCAAGTTTTCTAACAGGTGACCCCGTCATACCAATGACCCAATTTATCCCCGAGTTCCACTTCTTGTCCGAGGGACCATTTTACATGGTAGCTTCCCGTCGCCTCCATTTCCCGCCGAGCCCTATCTTTTTTGGGTGGTTAATGATGATAAGGCTGATAAGGTATGTGTCTCCTTCTGCTTTCCTCAATTTCTAGCTTGTTAGTTTTGACGCCAATTGGTTATTTGTTGTCATCAAAGTCTCAGGGCGACTCTACCAAGGACGCCACATCGTCTAGAAATAGGGATGATGGCACAAGGGTTGAGGAAGACCAGGGTAAGGTAACAAACACATTAATTTTATTATAAGTACATGTACTTGCCCCTGTTTTTTGCATTCACATGTTCTGACGAGAAGCCTTGTGCAGAAATTTCCTAGGCACGATGACGATGAAGTCGGTGGGTTCGATGTGCATGATATTGATCCTCAACCTCTTAGGCGTAATCCCACTAGAGGCAAGCATGTCGTTACTAAGCCGCAGCCGAGGCAGAAACCAATCATCGATATTCCCGATGAAGATGACATATTCGGCGAGGATTTCTCGGATGATAAGGGCGATGGGAAGGAGATAGGCGACAAACAAGAGCCCATGAAGATGCCTGAGTTGGGAAAGGATGTTAATGCTGAATCGAAAGTACTTCCTCGTCTTCCCCAGATCACTGATGGGTCTTCGTCTAATGTTGAAACCTCCTTTACCGTCTCTGGAATATCCTGAACTCTCTTAGAGCACTCACCTCCCCCGACTTTGGAGCGTATAATGATGAACAAATGCTTGGCGCCGTGCCCCTTTATAATGATATAACTCAGACTCTTGATACGGTGGTGAGTGACTCTGTATGCTTGGGTGATGCCCCACTCCTTAATATCTTCCTAGTTGTCGCTTGGAATTCTAACGTGTTTAATTGTATCAGATACTTAATCGGGTACAGTTGGATGCCGCCAATCGTTGTAGGGAGAGGCAGTTTGTGGAATCTCTCCAACTTCAATTGAAGAACAGGAAGAGTCGTGCGCGCGAGCTAGAAATTAAACTCGCCGATGCTCAAGGTGTGTTACAATTATATAAATCTTAACTTATGTTGATTGAGTTTATCGTGCCAGTATCCTGAGTCAAGTGTCCTTCTGCTAGCCGAGATAGCTAGTATTGGTTTAGATGCTTCTTTGGAGTTTAGGATCATGAAGATGAAGTGGGATATTGGAAAGGATTTAATGGAGAATCTTCATCGGCGAATGGCAAACAAGGATGGGAAAATAGATCTCCAAGCTGATGAGATCGAAGAACTTCAAGGTGAATTAGACCGATATCGTCAGTTTGAGTATGCCCTTGAAGAAATAGACAACTTGCGGGCTCATTTGGGTTCTTCTGAACGCCTTGCTGCTGAGAAAACTTGTTTGGACACGGACCTAGAACAGCAGGTAGACTCTTTACAATTGCAGAACCGAGACCTTCACGAAGATCGCCAACGAATTTTGAGGGATAAAGATGTAGTGGAGCGAGATAACAGGGATATGATAGGGAAAGTGGGTGAATTAGACAAAATGGTGGGTGAACTAGAATGGAGTAGGTCACAGATGTCAGTGCTCCAAGTGTCGCGCAATCATTTAATGGATGAGTGGAGTGAACATAAGAAGTACTTCCCCAGTAATGAATTCAATGAGCAATGCTATAACGAGCTAACCATGAAATTGTCCAAGGCCAAGGATGAGTTGTCCAAGTCGGTAGAATCGCTTCAGTCAGTGTTACCAGCCCTTTCAGGTCTCGTAGGCGATGTTTTGAGGAAGTTACTTAGGATTAGATTATTTTATGTACTTGTGAAATTGCTAAAGCATATCCAATGAATAATCCCGTGTTGTTGTGGTTTTGTTGCGGGTCGAGGCCGATTTGGGCACCAATTTGACCGATGCACAAGCATCCAATTTGAAGCTTACCTAACATGTTGAGGATGAACGCATCGCCCATGAATAGGAGATAGAAGAGAAGGTCCGGGCGGGTATTGCTGAGTATGTGGAGAATAAGCGGCGCGAGATCGCGCAAAAGAGGGCCGGCGTTGTTCCTCTCAAGGCTTTAATTCTCCTTTTGTAGTGCTGCGCTACTAAGTTTCCCTTTGTCATGTGTTGTAAATCGCTTTGAACACCTCTTACCTTTTTACTTATAATACACTGCTTGTTTGTTTAAAAGGGGGTGCTGCGTCGCCGATGCTGTTCTTTTTATTTCTGTTATACTTTTTACTTCGTGGAGTTTTATGACGCTTTTCGCGCTTCTCTAATTGGCGTAGGACGCTGTCGCTTTAACTTTTGTTTCTTATATCATTCCTGCAATTGTTGATTATGTATGTTAGTATTTTAACCTTTTATGTCGAACACACCCAACAAGAAGGGTCATCGGGCCCAATGCCGTGTCCTTATTGGGGTATATCATCACCATCTCTTGGATTCAGTGGAAGGGTACTAGTCAACCTAATTCTAGGTTCGATTTCCCCGAGCGGTTATCGATCAACCAATCTCGGTCAAGTGGTCACATCCACTTGCGATGGGGGCGACCTTTCAAATGTAAGTAGGCCACCTAGCTGAGAAGACCTCGTGTCTTATCAGACTGTGGAACTGGTTTCCAACCACTAGAACCCTTAGGCTATCTCGGAACTTGCACACTACCACTGCCCCAAGTACAAATAGCCAGGAGACTGTAAGGCACCTCGGCACTTCCACACTGACTTTGCCCCGAGTACGAATGCCCATTCGAGTGTAAGTCACCTCGGCACTTCCACACTAGCTTTTCCCCGAGTACGAATGACCATTCGAGTGTAAGTCACCTCGGCACTTCCTCACTGGCGTTGCCCCGAGTACGAATGACCATTAGTCGCTCATGTCCTATCTCATACGCCTCACAGTTTTATAGAAATAGAAGACAAGTATGCTCACCTTTTATCCGCACCTCCCTTCAGGGGTGGTAAAGCTTCAGATACTTGACGTTCCAGGGTTTGGGCTCTTTTGTTCCATCGAGTATCAGTAGTCGATACGATCCCTAGCCTTCCTTAGACGCAATTATATACGGCCCACCCCACTTTTGTTCTAGCTTTCCGCCCTTTTTGTCTCACTCCCATTCGGCCAGAAACTTTAGTACTTGCAGCCCTGGTTGGAATTCTCTAGGACGAACACGCTTGTTGTACTCTCGCTGTAACCTCCTTTGATAGTTTTCCATTTTTTGTAGCGCAATCTCCCTTCTTTCTTCCAAATCGTCGAGTTTTTCCAAAATTAGATCGGACGAGACGTTTCGCCTCCAAGATTTTGTCCTAGTAGTAGGGATCATTTCTTCCGTTGGTAGAATCGCCTCGGTTCCGTAAGTAAGCATGAATGGCGAGAACCCTGTATCTTCCCTCCGTGTGGTTATGTATCCCCATAAAACGTTGTACAGCTTCTCGCACCAGTTACCATATTCCCCATCCAATTTCTTTTTCATGTTGTCGGCGATTGTTTTGTTAGTGATCTCGGCCTTCCCATTACTCTGGGGGTAAATGGGTGTAGCTTTACTCTTCCTGATGTTGTACGTGTTGAATAAAAGATCAATATTTTCCCCTTGGAGTTGTTTACCATTATCGGAGACGATAGCTACTGGGATACCAAAGCGGCAAATGATATGCTCCAAGATGAACTTGAAGACATCTTTGTCTCGGATGTGCCTTAGTGGTGCTGCCTCTACCCATTTGGTAAAGTAATCCGTGGCCACAATCAAGTATTTCCTCTACCATGTTTGTATGCGTGTCGTAACCACAACAAATTAATTAATACTTTACTACCTAATTAATAAGTAATATAGGGTAGTCAAGATCGATCCCACGAGGAGCACGAGATTCTAGTTGTAAAATTGTCACACAAAGGGGGGTATTGGTTAAGAATTTAAGAAAGTAAATAAAATAAACAAAGCAATTAAAAAGGTAAAGGTAATCAATAAAGAGAAATTAGATCAAGGAATCCTTCTTCGCTGCAAAACAATGATTAAAGTTATGTTCTTTTCCACTTCTTATTAGTCACAAATTATCACCAACCGTATATATAGAAGCTAGATCAGTGCTAACCCCAAAATACCTTATATCACCGGATACAGAAGTTCTCGACTACCGGATTCTATTCACCAAACCACCTAGTAGTAGATCACTCAAGATGTAATTTAGTTAAACGCATTAAGATTTATGAATTTATTAGGTTGATATTAGTAGTTAGACTCTTAGATCAAGGTCCACTTGCTAACGTTGTTTTCACACACAATTTCTCCACGGAATCCCTCCGCAAGGTCTTTTCCATTCATCTCTGAATTTCGATCTCTGGCTCTCGATTCAACAGGAGCAGCCATTGTTTCCTTATCCTCAATTTCATGAAAATGATTGAGGAAGAAACATCTCTTCTCGATTTAGGTTTAGTCAATCATTGGGGTGGATAGTTACACCCCAGAGATATTTGCACCCATTCAGGAATGATAAGGGGTACCTTGAATGGAAGCCCCTTAACCACCGTTGGTCTGTTTTTAGCACTTATATGAGAGAGTCACCCCTTAACCTTGACTGAGCTCCCGACAGTGTTCGCCTATGAAATGACGACTTCGTCCTTTTCGCTCTAAATGAGTGGTTTCTCCTTCTTTTCCTTCGTACGACTCCAGAGTACCTAATAACTCAAAAGCGAACATAAGATACATAATTTCCACGAAAACTTGCAAAGAAAGCATAAATACTAGATATAAAATTAGGTGTTTATCACACCTATCAAATTCCACCATACTTAGACTTTGCTAGTCCTCGAGCAAATCAAACAAAAATAAAATACAACAACTCCGTGACGTCGAGGCTACGATTAATTTTAGCATAAATAACAAGCCTTTGAACCCCTAGGTGTCCCTAGTGGACGAGTTATAGTCTCGTGAAGGTTTGCAAGAGGTCTACCTACAAAACCTTTCTACTCCAAATTCCAGCTACCTGCGAAAAGTCTATGAATGAATCCAAAGTGATTACAGGAGGATGAGGTACCTTGTGAAAATTCAGTCCATATTCAAGTTGATAAAGTTTATCTTAGAAAGTCGAACAAACCACAATACTCGGAATCTGACTAACCACAATCACAATGAAAAGATTAAGAAGATGGGAATAGAGGTAGATGTGGCGAATGTTTACAAGTGATCGATGTTTCCCATATCTGTCTGAAGGTCACTGCTAAGACGAACCTATGCCTATTAGATTGAGCTGTTGGTGTTGAATGCTACATCAAATCAATTGGCATATACAAGGGAACCAAGAGTGACTTTATTCAACACAATAATATATATATTTATATATGATTGGATCAAACTGGATCCAATTTCTCCTTTTTTTTTAGACAACATGATTGGATCAAACTGGATCCAAGCGCATGCTTCCTTGTCAACAAGTATATGATAGTTGCCTTGGATCCTGCATTCCACGCTTGTTTAGGCGACGGAGACAGGGACAACGTTTCACACATACTGCTATTCCCAAGTGTCTTTTATTCCGTTTGGTCAATTAGTCGGTCTCTTTATTTTTATTTGTTCTTTCTTTTCTTCTTCTTTTTTTTTAGCAACTCAATCATTCTATTTCATCCTAACAGTAATAACAAGTCGATGTTTAGTGACCCACCAAAACACTTAGAAAACAATAGATAAATATGGAAAAATAAAAATAGAATGTGATATGGTGATATTCCGAGATATGGTAACAACTATCATGTTAATTGTGATTTCTGAGCTATGTTCGTCCCTTTTAGTTAATTGGTTCCTCAACTCCTGCATTCAAAATGGTTCCATCCACTAATGGTGTCATCCTAAAGGCACAAGTTTCTAGATTTCGGAGTTCAAAAAGCATAATTTTTTTTCTTGGTTTGTTTTTCTATTTTATAATTTTTTTTTAAAGACATAAAACAAACTAAAACAAACTATACAAACATATAAATGCTTCCCCCACACTTAAAGTTCACATTGTCCTCAATGTGTAAAACCGAAAGTTCTGAATTCTGACGTAAAAGCAGATAAAACGCAAAAACTGTGCAAATTGGTAAGGAATTCGGAAAAACTCCATTTCAAAAAAGTTGTTCACCTACGTGTTTGCTACACAGTGTCAAAATTTCACAGTGTTTTGATAAACGGTCTGACAGTTATGGTCTCTGGACTGAACTACGCGCAGTCTGAAATTTTCTGACGAAAAGGTATTCATCATGCTCTTCTAAGATATATTATGGAATTAATGAAATTAAACATGGGGATGCAAATATGATATGAAAACAATAAAAAGTAAAAAAAAAAACGAAACAAAAATAAAATCAAAAGCAAAAGGATAAAGATAAGAGATACAAAACCGGTGGGTTGCCTCCTACTAAGCGCTTGTTTTAAAGTCGACGGCCCGACTTAGCTTCTTGAAAGATTCATTCCCCATATATTAGCAATCTGAAAAGTTGGGGATCCATCCATAACACCTGTTTTTCACACAATAACTCCATACAAATATTAGCACAAGAAAATAATAGTAATGTTATAGCTCGATAGAAATTTCCCCCACACTTATTCTTGTCCACACTCGGAAGTGTATAAAGAACATAGAATTTGGGAACTTCCATGGTTTCCTCTTGGCAAACCTGCATAGTATTAGCATCAATTGTTTCCAATGGTGGATATCTAGAAACAAAGTCATTCAAAAATACTTTCAAAGCACATACATTCAATCCAATAATAGGTAAAGGAGAAGAATTAATATGCAAAGGGTTAGACAAACCTTGCACAATTTCTTGTATTACGGAATCTTCTTCATTCTTAAAAAATTCAAGTGAATTACTTACCTCTTGCATATCATAGTCCTCTATCAAACCTTGCAACCATTCTTCATCATTTTCTACCTTAACTAAAGTCTTGGCATCATCATAATCATTAGCAAGTTCAATTAGGTCTTCCACAAATTCAATCAATTCGGTTTCATTATCGAGCATCACCTCTTCAACATCTTCATCATCGGAATCAGGCCATTCTTCTCTCATAAAATCTTCTTCGGTGTAAATTGTAAGATCTACTTGTGAGGGTGTTACACCGTTTATAACAATAGGTAAGTCATACCCAATCTCCTCCTTTTGAATAGGTGAAGGATCGTTATTATGATCCGGAGTTGGAATAACTTCCTCATTGATGCAACGCTCATACACTTCCGCGGACTCATAATTTTCCCTAAGGAATTTTTTCCAAGCACTAAATGCATCTTCCTCAAGCTCTACCTTTTGAATAGGTGATTGATCATTATTAAGATCAAGGCTCGAGTAAACTACACTAGCGTCATCAAAAGTCTCCAAAGGTTGGTCCTTTTCAACACAATCATCTTCATTATCGGAATCACCATAATAAGAATCTTCATCGGTTTCATAGCCTTTATCCTGACGTCGTTTAAGTTCCATATGAATGGTCCTACTAATTTCTGCGACAAGCTCTTCCGAGTCTCCATCATCTTCCAATTTGTATAACTTTTGTGCAAGTTTCCGGACATTAACACGCTTACCACCGTGTATAGAGTTTCTAGATTGTATATCCTTAAAAAGTGAAGGAAAAACACGATGAAGAGGAGTATATTCCCAATTATCTATCTGCACATTACTAGAAAACAATGTATTAGAAGCATAATTATCCGTCCATCCTTGTGATTGTCTACTTACATACCCGTCATAAGGTTATTGATATGTATGATAATATCCATAAGGTTCCGTAGGATTTTGATCATAGCCAAAAGATTGATTTTGATTGTATCCTAAGGATGGTTGGAAGTTTCCATGATGTTGAGGTTGAAAACCATATTGATTGTTGTAATATGCTTGCTCTTGTCCACCATACATGGAAAACCGGTACCTGAAAAACAATTCTCAAAAACTAAGTTAGATACGATAAAGAATCCAACAAAGCAAGAATAAAGCAAAAAGTAAAAAATAAAACAACTAAAATCATCTGATTCTCCCCGGCAACGGCGCCAAAATTTGTATGCGTGTCGTAACCACAACAAATTAATTAATACTTTACTACCTTATTAACAAGTAATATAGGGTAGTCAAGATCGATCCCACGAGGAGCACGAGATTCTAGTTGTAAAATTGTCACACAAAGGGGGGTATTGGTTAAGAATTTAAGAAAGTAAATAAAATAAACAAAGCAATTAAAAAGGTAAAGGTAATCAATAAAGATAAATTAGATCAAGGAATCCTTCTTCGCTTCAAAACAATGATTAAAGTTATGTTCTTTTTCACTTCTTATTAGTCACAAATTATCACCAACCGTAGGTATAGCAGCTAGATCAGTGCTAACCCCAAAATCCCTTATATCACCGGATACGGAAGTTCTCGACTACCGGATTCTATTCACCAAACCACCTAGTAGTAGATCACTCAAGATGTAATTTAGTTAAACGCATTAAGATTTATGAATTTATTAGGTTGATATTAGTAGTTAGACTCTTAGATCAAGGTCCACTTGCTAACGTTGTTTTCACACACAATTTCTCCACGGAATCCCTCCGCAAGGTCTTTTCCATTCATCTTTGAATTTCGATCTATGGCTCTCGATTCAACAGGAGCAGCCATTGTTTCCTTATCCTCAGTTTCATGAAAATGATTGAGGAAGAAACATCTCTTCTCAATTTAGGGTTAGTCAATCATTGGGGTGGATAGTTACACCCCAAATATATTTGCACCCATTCAGGAATGATAAGGGGTACCTTGAATGGAAGCCCCTTAACCGCCGTTGGTCTGTTTTTAGCACTTCTATGAGAGAGTCGCCCCTTAAACTTGACTGAGCTCCCGAAAATGTTCGCCTATGAAATGACGACTTCGTCATTTTCGCTCTAAATGAGTAGTTTCTCCTTGTTTTCCTTCGTGCGACTCCAGAGTACCTAATAACCAAAAGCGAACATAAGATACATAATTTCCACGAAAACTTGCAAAGAAAGCATAAATACTAGATATAAAATTAGGTGTTTATCACACCTATCAATGTTCCTACATGTAACGGTCCGACAATGTCTACCCACCATTTGGCAAAGGGACATGGGCTTATAACATAGTTTAAAGGTACTCCTGGTGCCTGTATTTTCTTGCCAAACCTTTGACATTCTTCACAAGATTTCGCCATTTCCTTTGCATCTTCGTTCATGTACATCCAAAAATAGCCCATTGTCTTTGCCTTGGCCGATAAGCTTCTCCCCGAGCTGTGGTTTCCGACGGCTCCATAGTGTAACTCATGCAAGATTGTGTGGCCTTACTCCCTACTTAGGCATCGTAAAAGTGGCCCCAAGTAGGATTTCCTATATAAGATCCCTTCTCTTAGCTCGTAGGCGCCCGACTTACTCTTGATTTTATTTATCTCGGGCCGACCCTTGGGTAGATCGCCTGTTTCCAAGTATTGGTGTATCGGATTTCTCCAATCGCCCTCTTTATATTGATCGGCTGTGTTAATAGCCACATAGATCCGTACGTCCGGTGTTTCTGGGATCGAGGGAGTAAGGAGCCTCATAACACGAATGCCCTCTATGCTCGGGTCTACCAGATGTGAGGCGATGTAAGATAGAGCGTCTGAATGCATGTTATCCTTTCTACAAATGTGACGGAACTTAATGCTTGGTATTTGGTTGATGTAAAATTGGGTGAGCTCCCAATACTTTTGCAACACGGGGTCGTGTTTCGCATATTTTCCCATAATCTGCCGAATTACCAACTGTGAATCACTAGTTAAGCGAACCTCCTGTAGCCCCATTTAGAAAATTATCCGTAAGGCGTGGATTGTCGCTTCGTACTCGGTGACATTGTTTGTTGCTTTGAATTCTAGCCTGAATGAGTGCACTATCTTTCTTCCTTTCGGCGTGGTGAAGACTAACCCAAGGCCTGACCCCTCTTTGTTTGATGCCCCATCGACGAAAACTTCTCATCGTGTTGGACTACTGGCTGCTAATAGGTCAGCAGGCTCTTCTCGTTCTTCCATCATCCCATGTATATCTTCAACCTAGTCTTCATCGCTTAGTGGGAAATCTGCTAGGAAGTCGGCCACTACCTGTCCTTTGATCGCCGTCCTCGTATCGTACACTACATCATATTGTTTTCTTAAGGCTCCCCATTTAGAGATTATCCCTGATCGCCCTGCATTATCCAAGGCTGCTTCGATAGGAGATTTGGTGAGCACTCATATGCGATGAGCTTGAAAGTACGTTCGGAGTTTAGAAGAAGAAAAAGCTAGTGCAAGTACCATTTGCTCCATTATGGTATAGTTTTTCTCAGTCGGACTTAGTGTTTTTATAGTGGAATACACCGGCTTCTCTGCATTCCCCTCCGTCCTAACCAACACTGCACTAATGGCGTATGGTGTCGCCCCTAATTATAGGGTAAGAATTTCTGTCGGCTCGGGCCTCTGCAGAACCGGGAGGCTAGCTAGGTGTAACTTGATATTCTGAAAGGCCTCTTCTCTAGCATCCGTCCATTGAAACTTTTCCCATTTCTTCAGAATGTCATAAAAGGTTTTACATTTGTCCGACGACTGTGACACGAATCGCCCCAATTCTGCTATACAACCATTTAGCTTCTGCACATCCTTTACTGTCGCGGGAGATGGCATCTCTAAGACATCCCTAACCTTCTCGGGATATGCTTCTATCCCTCTGGGGGTGATGATGTATCCTAGGAATTTTCCCGATGTAACCCAAAAGTCGCACTTTGCGGGATTAATCTTCATCTTGTGTTTCCTCATCGTCTGAAAAATCTCGCTAAGGTCTCGGACGTGATCCTTAGCTCGGAGGCTCTTGACCAACATGTCGTCCACGTAAACTTCTATGGTGTCGTGGATCTTGTCTTCGAACATGTCTCCTACCAATCTCTGATATGTAGCACAAGCGTTCCTAAGTCCAAATGGCATTTTGGTATAACAATACAGCCCCCTTGGTGTGAAGAAGGAAGTATGCTCTTGATCCTCGGGTTCCAACGATATTTGGTTGTAGCCCATGTATCCATACATCAATGTCATCGCCTCATATCCAACTATTGATTCTAATAGTTGGTCTATGATTGGGAGAGGGAAGCTGTCCTTAGGGCAGGTCTTGTTCAAGTTACTAAAATCAATACATATCCTGAATCCTCCTTTTTTCTTTGGTACCACGACCATATTAGATATCAACTCTGGGTAACGGGATCTCCAGATTATCCCGGACTCTTATATCTTCTTTAGCTCGGACCCAACCGCTGCCTGTAACTCTGGTGTGATCTGCCTCATTTTCTGTCTAACTGGTTTGAACCTCGGATCAATCTTCAAGTGGTGGAAACAGACCTCCGGGTCAATGCCCTCTAAATCGTGTACTTCCCAAGTGAACGCGTCTAAGTTTTCCTTTAACACTGTCATGATTTGACTTGCTTGTTCATCCGAGAGTAATGTCCCGATTATTATTATCTTTGGTTCCTCAACCGTCCCCAAATTCACTTCCCGAGTCGGCTCAACTGTCGAGAAATTAGATTTAGGTTCCCTGAACGGATCCATTTCCTTTAATTTATATAAAGGTCCTTGCTCTTGAGTCTCGTATGCCATGACCGCTTGTGAAATAGCCTCCTCCAATTCTTCTGCATCCTTAACTTCTTTGGCTTTGTTCTTCTCCCACCTTTGTCGAGCTCGCCGATCTTCATTAATTTCGGCATCAACCTGCATGCATTGTCGTGCTTCCTGGGAGTCACCTACAACTTCAGCTATTCCCTCGTAGGTCGAGAACCTTAATCTCTGATTATATGTCGATACCACCCCTTTAATCCCAGCGATCCATGGACGTTCGATGATTGCTTCATAAGGCGAGGCGACGTCGACCACACATAAGGTGGTTAACGTGTCAAGGTATCCCCCACCGTCCGAAACCCTCAAAGTTACCTCGCCCTTATGGATGGTTACTGTAACATTAAATCCGTAGATGCGATATGTTGAGGGGACGAGGATGTCGTACGACAACTCCATTCTATTGAACGTGTCGTAGAATAGCACCTCGAATTAACTTCCACTATCCACGAGAATCCTTATTACTCCCCACTTCTCAATCAGTAACGTGATATACAGGGGATCACTATGTGCTTTCCCATTTGCTGGGACATCCTTGTCCGAGAACGAGATAGGCTGCATCATCCAAAGTTCCATCGGTAAGGTCTTGGCCATGCTGAATATTTCTTTACCATCACGATCCCTCTTGTGAATCCTTGAAGTGATTATCGGGCCGAGAGTGTAGTCTTGAATAGCTGAGTGTGAAATGATATTCACAAATTGAGTTGACCTATCAATGCATACTTGATGAACCGGCACGTCGGGTGTTGCAGTCGACTGAGATGGATGTCGGACAAACTGTCTCAGGTACCCATCTCGAATGAGGTGTTGAACGATATCCTTTACTTCTCGGAAATTATTAGTGGAGTGGCCCCTATACTGATGGTACCGACAGTACTCGGGGTGATCCTTGGTTTCTTAGAACTGGACTCCCCTTGATGATGGGTAATTGATATCATTCCTCTTCTCGACCTCCTTGAATACTTCCTCCAAAGGAGCGTTCAAGGGTGTATATGATCGGGCTTCATTCCTCAGCCTCTTCCCTTTGTCTACCCACTCTTTATTCTCCCTGCTTCTTGGTGGAGGGTCTGATCTCTTCTCGGGATGCCTATCAGGATCATATTTAACTTCTTTAGCCTCAGCACCGGCCTCAGCACCGGCCTCAGCACTAGCTTATTTCACTCCCCTATCTCTCGATCCGGCTTGAATTTATTCTAGGGCGATAAAATGTTCTTGCATCCTTCGCATCTCCTTTAAGGTTTTTGGATTTTCAGAGAACATAGCTATCCAGATGGGGTCCGATCTTCCCAATGCATTTTCGAATCCAAAGATAGCTTGATCTACTGGTACTTTTCCAATTTCAGTACACAGTTTCCTCCACCTATCAGTCAAGGTTCTCAAGGGCTCCCTGAACCTCTGGGCGAGGGTAAATAGCTTGTTCATTCTTGGCCGAGGTTGGCTGTTGTGCATATAGGTTTCAAGAAAGGCCTCGATAAGTGCATCATAACTGTAGATCGATCCAGGTGGAAGTGAATAAAACCAATCTCTCTCCTCGCCCTCCAAGCTGGCCGGAAAGAATTTACACATGACTACCATGTTGCTTTTCCATTGGATCATTGACATGGTATACATTTTTAGATGCTCGACCGCATCTCCTGTTCTGTCGAATCTAGAAGGAAATGTAGGTAAGGTACACTTTGGTGGGAATGGCATTTGTTCGAGTTCTTGGGAGAAAGGTGTTTTATCGGCCTCGCTCATAATCTCTGCCAGTTTGTTCTCTTCACTACTTCCCGATAGCTCCTTGATCTTTGCCTCCAACTCCTTAAGTTTATCTTCTGTCGTTCCGTCCTGTCGTCGCCTATATTCATCAGTAGACGAGTCCTCGGGTGGTCCATATCCTTGTGGGGAGGGTATGGGAGGTCGCCTGTACTGGCTAGAGTTGCTCGGCCCAGTCATAAATGGTGGCTGGCTTGATTGGCCATAATTACTCGACGTTCCTCGGCTGGACGATCCTCTTGATCTGGTTCGTTGATTCCTCAACTAATAATTTTCAAACTCCAGGGAGAGATTCCGTTGCTGGATCTCTCTTAGTGCCGCTTCTTGTCTTCTTTGACTTTCTAAAATGGCCAATAGCGTCGGGTCTGTGCTTTCATGACTAGAATGTCCATTAGGGTAGTGTGGCCGAGACTGTAATGGTACCGATGTTGGTGGTGGAGGTAGTATCGGACCAGTTGCATGACCAGTTGCATGGATAGGTGCAAGTCCGACGTTACTAGCTTCTCCTCGCCCTAACTGAATCTTCCTGAGATGCTCTTGCTCTCTTCCTAAGGCTTCCTGGTACTCAGCTTGTTGCCTTTCTCTTTTTCTCTGGGCTTGTGCTGCAAGTGCCTCCTTATCGTCCTCTGTATCTGAAGCTGTAAGTCCATCGACTTGGTAAACTCTCCTCCGGGTCACGATAACCTAGTCTAAGGGTACGGTGTCATCGTCTCTCCCAAGATCCACTTCCTCATCAATAGTTGGCATGCCACGTGCAGCTGCATGAGATGCCTCGGGCGGTGGTTGTCGACTTCCTTCTTTCCTCGGCCCAGTTACCCCTGCCTGCATGCTGCTGCTAGCAAATGTACAATTCCTTAGCGTCCTTCCCGCCCCTGAAGTACTAGCCATCGGGTGTGGCGCGTGGTAAGCCGAGTATCGTCCCTACCTACGTCAGCAAATACAAAAAACACCTTATCTTGACCTGATATTATAAATGAACATTCAAAAGTGTGAAAAATATTCGACTGACACAAGAATTGTCACTACACCAGAGCTTGCAGATACAAAGCCTACTCCGTTTATCAAATGGGTTCTGCCTATCTACCCTATTTTGACTCTATGCTGACTTTGTGGCAGATTTTACGCTATGTCACTATCATTCCGTACGACGTCACCTTCAGTACTTAACCTCCACATTTAAGCTAGTTTGTCCTTCATTCTATATGCTCAAATCATTAAACTCATGCACGTGATGATTGAATGGTATGCCATGTAAGTCAAAAAATTAACTCAAGTCTCTACTGTTGTTATTTCCTCAAGATCTCTTCATGGCTACCTTCCATTGACCTTCCCAAAGAACTCTTCGACGACTAAACATCATCAAATGAAACATCTAGAACATGACTTCCACGACGGGAATCCTAAAATCGGCAGCTTAACACGCAAAGGACACCTTAAACTTAACCTTTTGCAACTCTAAACACACAAAATTTGTACCGAAACAAGAAAACAACTTATTTACCACTAAAATTCACTCAACCACCAAAAACAAACAGTTTTCCTATCGGCAGATCCTCCACCTAGATCCTAACCTCCGTTGTTGATCACCGGTGAGCTTATGGAGGTTTTCTGCTGATCAAACCTTTTGTAGGCGAAGAAACTAGAACTCTACTACACCTTGTAAAAACGTTGCTCAAAACAACAAGAAAATGGCAGTTTCGGCCAACAGAGTTCATCCTAGCTTCAACAAAAACACTTAAATTTGTATTTAGGAGCTTTTGATCGTCTCTAGAGGCCTTTCAGGCAAGGTATCCGGAGATCTTAGTCGGGTCCCCTTAGTCGGCGCTAGAATGTAGATGCGTTTTACTACAAACTACATCAAAAGGATAGAAATCTTCTTCTCATGCAAGTGAAAGTAAGAGATTAACAATATACACAAGGATATACGTGGTTCGGTATGATTACCTACGTCCACAGGGGTGAAAGGATGAATCTTATTTCTTCAAGGTGTTACAATGGTGTCACTCTCCGATTTGAACTCTCTTCCTTACAAAATGAACTAATTCTTCACTCTTTCTCTTTTGTGCGGTTACAAGTCTCTCTCTCCACAAAATTACAACCTACCTCTCTTGGGTACAAGTTCTTCTATTTATAGGGGAGGCTACATAAAACTGAACTATGGTGTTGGTCACGATATATCTATATTGAAGTCTTGTGTCGGTCCAGCTCGCATCGTCTCTTCTTCCACAGATATGGCCGATGTAATTTGGTTCTTCGGAAGCCTCTTATCCGAGCCGATCCTTTTAGGTGCTCTCTTGGTGCGATGTCGCCCCTCCAATCCTGTCGCCCTTTTAGTTGGACGATATGGCATGTACCTTCTTATCCCTTTGACTAACGCCCCTTGTTTAACCCAATATGTCTCGTCTGTCAGCTTTGTCATAGGTTTGGGGTCAAGTCTTGTCCGACAGTTGTAGAGTGATCATGTCTGATCCACGTGATTCCTTAATCTTCGCGCCAGCCATCCTCTGTCCCATGATTCTCGCTTTTTCATCCTTGGGTACATCATAGCTTAAGATGTTTCCACCTAGACCTATGGATAATCTACACCTACATTAATCAATCTCTCTGCAACTAAAACATGTAATTGAATTCGACTATGATGGTTACAGTGTTACATAAGAATTGAGAAACCAACTATGCTTCCTATCTTCGTATCAACAAATAACTTAGTGTATACTATGTTAATTTGTCGCCAGTAGGATAGATAGAATCAATATCATAGGTAAAACATGGTTATAGGAAATAAGCTAAGAGTCTTGCCAACAATCTATTTACTAGGTCATCGTGAAATCTGTGTGGCTTTGGTTCGTATTCCTGCAAAAACTATATAAGCAATTTACCAACCTTCTTCTACTTATAGGCACTCTATAAGAGAATCCAATATGATAAATATGTGCCCGAGGCGAAATTTCGAGCCTCCCCTGCTGTATATGAAGCTGCCATTAAAGCACAAGTATGGTTAAATAAATTTTCTTTCACCTACTTTCATTTCGGTTCTCCAGTTTTATTTCATGAGCAATCTTCATTTATAGCTCCACTTCTTATGCTAATTAGTTTCTTATGGATTTTGCAGGATGCAGACAGATTGATGCAACTACTCACATACGAGGAAGTCGAAGCATCAGTCAAAAGGAAAGTCGAAATGAAGACAAATACATGGCCCAGAAGTTGACACTAGCAAAAAATACTGATGGATCTGACCTAGTATACAAAATTATGCCAAGCTTAGTTACAGATTTATATGGGTATTGGATCATGCCCTTGACAAAGGAAATACAAGTCGCATACCTCAGAAGGTTAGATTGAGAATTTCCTTTTATCTTGTTTCACTGTTCCCTTCCTACTTAAGATTGGGTAAGAAACAATGGTTAGCAATCGTAATACTCATTAGGATTACCTGATGATACCATTGTTGATATAGAGGTGTTTAGTTAGTTCAGCTGCTATTTATAATATGTTTACCAGTAGTTGGTTTCACCTAGTATATTCTAAGTTGTTCTGCAATGTGAAAAGATATCGATG
This sequence comes from Papaver bracteatum, assembly GCA_023529315.1. NCBI lineage: Eukaryota > Viridiplantae > Streptophyta > Magnoliopsida > Ranunculales > Papaveraceae > Papaver > Papaver bracteatum. The sequence continues at coordinate 139,837 of JAJJWX010001638.1, forward strand.
TCTCTATCTGTAATTAAAATGGATGCTTTTACGAATTCATTTGTCTTTTAAGGATTTATTTCCAGACTTGTTGAGAAACCAATCTTTGTTGTTGTAATTTCAAGTCAGACTGTTACTAGAGTGTCAGCCAGAGAACTATAGAAGAGTAAAGTTGTCATTTAAAATCAAACATCTTAAACTGTCCTCAAAATTTACTAGGTGAACCTCTAAAAGACATTGTGTTCCACCATTTGCTCAATGTTGGAGAAGAAATCTTTGTGTGCAGTAGGGACTGCATTTAGATTCTAGAACCAGAATAACAGGATTAGGTCGGAATCTATTCTCAATTCTCAAGAGAGATACGCCTTTTAGCGATATTATTCCTTCATTTCAGTGCAAAGCAAAAATCTATATTAACTTGCATATGGGTTAGTTCTGAGTTCTTCTATTCTGAACATTTAGGAGATTCCCCGTTCAATTCCAAATCGACCACATGAGTGGGTTGTAAACACATAAATCACGATCAATATCTACATGTTCACAAACAATGTTCTCACACATTGGAATCCACATATTAGATATAATATGCGTAAAACGAAGAGATTATACCGGTTCATCGACTCTAAGTCTTAGGACTCCTCCTTGTCTATCAGATGTTATAACTAACAATGCTCGTACATCAAAATAGATAGCATCCCGCAGGTTGTGCGAAGCAAATCAGGGATAAAACTGAATATAACGTGCGGAATGTAAAGTGCGGCATGTAAATGAGACAAGTATTTATGTGGTTCAGCACTGAGGCATACATCCACGGGGTAAAAATGGGGTTTCATTATATGTGGATTTGTTACAAACGTAGTCAAATGACTTTTGGGGTCTTAACTGAGGTAGCGAGATTAGGGTCTCTACTTACTTCCTAATTCTTTCTCCTTTTTCTCCTTTTCAAAACAACTTGTCCCTCTCTCTTAGTGAGGATGGGTTTTTATACGGTGTCTGACATGGGGTCCACTAAGGGAGTCGTTGCAACCTTATCGTCTTGTGCTTTGTGCTAGTGCACGGAGATTCTTCGGTCTTTACGATGCCCCAATCGTTTCTTCATTATTGCCGAAGAGTCATGGTCGTTATTTCCGTTGTATGTCTGACACGTGTGCTGCTCAAGGTTTTTTAATGAGGGTGGTTGGGACTCTGCACGCGCCAGACCACATTCTTCTGCTCCAGTCGCGTCCGTGTCAGTCGGCTTCGTCCTAGCCGTCGATCTGGGATTTGCCTCGGGATGGGATAAAGTGAGCCCGAGGGGCTTTCTAGTCCTTCCCAGTGGTGCTTTATCTTGGTGCTCCTTGATTTGGAGTCGTCAGATCTGCTAGATGAGGGCCCCTTCTTGATCGTACGTGTAGCGCCCCCTAAGCTATCAGCTAACTAAACCAAGAATTTAACCCAAAAAAAGGCACTAAGAATCTAAATCATTTACTTAAACATTCAATTAAAAATTATGCTACAAAACTTAACCCAAAAACTAGCCCCACTCTGAAATACATACACAAGAACTCTGATACATATTCAATAGTGAGTTGATTTACACATGGAATACAACCACATAATAAATATAGCGGAAGCTAACTAACTAACGTAAATAATTCTTCGAAGCTTTCATCGTCACATGCACATCTTGATCTGTCTCTGAAACTGAAAGTGGGAATGGGTGAGCACATCACCCTAAAATGGGTGCCCAGCAGGAATAACAACTATCTTTCAAGTAAACATTAATATGATTCGAAGACAATGCAAGTTAAATAAAAAATCGGTAATACAAGGAAAGACAATGAAACATAAAGTAGAAACTTCTTCATAGACATTCATAAATGACAGTAAACATCCATGTATGAGATGTGTGTAGCCGCTCATAAGGGAATAATAATATTGCGGTGTATCGCCCTAGCCATAGAATACTGAATATATATAAATGAAGAATAATATTGTGGTGTATCGCCCTAGCCATAATAATATTGTTGTGTATCTCCCTAGACATAGAATACTGATATTGTGTCGGCACACATCTCACACCACACCAAGCACACAAGGATATGCATGAATTTCACAACACAAAGATTGATTTGTAAAACAATAATATAATACAAGAGAGTTCGTTATCGATTTCCACCTCTTGATGACAAGCCTCGCCTACCTCGAGATGTTCAATCTACTGGATTATCCTTTGAATCAATCGTTTTTAATAACGACTAACTGTTATGCACACAAGCACTCGAATGATTAGCCAAAAGGCTCATAACATAATCTCATACAATTGTCTAGTTATAAACTAAGTGAACTATCTAATGGTTCTAAATCCATTTATGGTTATACACATTTCCATTATCTATCTTTAGCATACAAATGTTTACTAATCCAATAAGATTGGTTCTATATTCCATTAGATATGTCTTATGAATATCTACAACTTTGTAGAAGGAATCAAAGGTTAATTCGGACCATATGGGGTCCAAAATATCAATGTAGGAAATTAAAGTCTATTCTGGTCAACTAACAGTCAACGATAACGGTCAACAGAGTCAACTAACGGTAAACATCAGTCAATGGTCAAGGTAAGTCAACTAGTCTAAGGTCAGGTCAATGAGTTAACTCACTGAGTCAAATCGGGTCAAGTCTGGTTGCAGGGTCAACTCAGTTAGAAGACTGATTCAGCCAGATAAACCGACTCAGACGAGTCAGGCTAGACTATCAACTGTCGGGCTAGAACAAAAGGCCTGTGCCATTAGCTCATGCCACAAACTAAAGCATTAAACACAAACACATACACAACTCAGACTAATACTACATCCCTTGATTCATTTTATTTACTAATATCATTATTTCTAATTCTAATTCCACTACACCAATTCAACTTCAAATATACCCAAGACATCAGTCCAGTCTTCATATGTTCACAAAACATTCTTCAAAGTCTTTTGTCAGTTCAATAACAGTACCAAAACCTTATTTCTGCTTCATTATCAACAAGCATTAACCCTGTAGATCAAAACAAACCTAAACCACAACCATATGCATCTCTAATTCCACACACTGACTTAATCTCATTACATTTCCTCTAAACTTCAACCACGGTTCTAATTGCAATAACACAATCGAGTCCTTGCTCTCAACTGAAGACACAAACAACTTCAAGCCTGCAATATTTGCAACCACATAACCCTTAATCCACAACTCCATACTCAATCATCCATATGTGGAAAATAACATCACCTGCAACTTCATATGCACCACTATTTCCAACTCCATACACAACCACCAACATCAGTTCACTATACCTGAAATCTCAATACACTAACAACTGAACAACATCAACATATCAGCAGCAACATAAACAATTTCATTCACCAACACATTGACAAAATCATTTCCAGTTCACTCCATAGCCTAAATCTTCAATACAGTTACACTGCCAATCCATTATTTCATTATAATTGTAGCTTTCATATCCCCTGTATTTCAACCATACTAATTCAACATCATCACTACCAATGATTCAAACTCCATCTCTACCAGCAACATCTATAACTTTATAATCATCTAAAGGTTCTACCTTAGGAACCCTAATTCCAAATTGGGGAAGAACAGCAAAAACCCTAATTTCCTTAAAATCAAAATTAAACCCTATACAATTCTTTATACCCTTATTAACAACAAACCCACGACAAAGACTACCAAACCCAACTCAATTTCATAAAGAAATCAACCAAAACAGAAACCCCAAATTTAATCTTCAAATTAAAGAAACCATAATTTAACTGGTTCTGTGATTCTTCATAAGAACAGCTTCACATCAACAAATTAACACCAACCCATTTCGTTCTCCATCACCAACCACTCAAATCCGTCTTTAATTAATCAACTCTTCCGTATCTTGAACACAAACCGAACAGTGACTTCAATTCACAGTTGTAACTAGTTCTTCTCCTCCCGTTCCAAATCAATTGCAGAACCAACATCTTCATCTTCAATTCAACATACTAACAAGTTTCTATGAATCATTAACAACAAACTAATTTTAATTCAGCATAACTGAATTCGACAGAGAGAAAGAGAGATATCAGATAAGAAGAAGGAAGAAGAAAGAAAGAGAATAAGAAAAGAGAAATGTGTTTCTCTTGACACGTTTGGTGATGATAAGGCCAAACGATTTTTCCATGACACCCACTTTTTGGATATGGGCAGCCCCAGGTCGGTCTAAGTCCCTTCATACTTATCCGATGATATATTATTCGTCCAGTGTCCGAATGACATGTTCGAGTAGTCCATTTCGCGTAACTTTCCGAGATATATTCAGCGGTACTAGTTTCGAATCTTAATCGTTGTTATATTAATTTCTATTAATTAGCGTTCGTGTTAAACTAATCGAGTTACTAGCGGCTAAAACGTCTCTTGATCATCGCTAGACCAGTCAAATAACGTTGACGAGCTTGAGGGTCCTTGCATTCTCCCCACCTTGAAGCATTTTCGTCCTCGAAAATTGGACCACCCTTCTGATTTTTAAAACTCCCCACCTTAAGAATAATCTTATCTCTTATCTAAGTGCAAACAACATAAAACAAACCACAAACCTATATGGCTTTCTACAACTAAAATCTAAAATTTGTAGCTCTAGGTTCAACTACACTGATTTAGATTCTATCAAATAGGGAAATCTAATTTCTTAAACTAATTTCCATTTTATAAAATATATGTCTCTAACTTCAAGGAAGAATCCTACGAATCTTTCTAGGTGAATTTATAGTTATTGGTTTCCTAAAGAACTGTACTAAACTTCTATGATCAGTCATCTGCAAACAACATTGAATGAAGTTGCTTCTAATTTCCTGTCTCTAACTTCAAGGAAGAAACTTACTTAATCTTTCTAGGTGAATTTATAGGTTTTGGCTTCTATGTCCCAACAATGCCTTCATACGAACAGAGAGAACACAATCTTCACTATTCTCCAATGCTAGATTACCTATTAAGATTAATTAAGTTTTAACTTATTATGACTAATTAATATATAAATTTAATTGTAACTGATTTAACTTAAAAGTTTACTTCATAAATTTTATAGCATTAAACAATTTAATCATCAAAATTTATTTATTTCTTTATTTTATCAATATAAGTAATCCCAATTCGATTTTACGTCAATTTATAATAATTTGATACTTTTAAATTTTATTGTAATACTATATATGAATTTCCCAATTATTAACTATTATAAATTTACTGCCAGCTTATGTACTCAAATACTATTATCAATTGTGTTATTATTCTCATTATTCTTAATCTTCTAAATATAATTCTACATTATTCATATTGAATCTGTATCTTATATCTTGATAAATATTGGCGTTGATAATTTATAATGATTTAAGTTTCAGTCTGCATAAAATTATTATATATCTTAATAGTCTTTAGATTTTCCTATTAATGTAAAGTATCCTATTAATATAACAATTTAGTTTTTTTTAATTATAACATTATTACACTAAGCATCCGAATACTATTATTACTATTTCATGTATACTTATTTCATTTTAGAGATTTATTGGATCATTTGTTAGATTAAAATAATTTGTGATTATTTTAATTTACAAAACTTAATCGTAGATAAGCGTAAATAATTTTTTATAGTTATTCAATCATAATTATTATTTCTATCGTTATATATCTTTAGTGAGATTTTAGTTAAGTTTAAGTTCAATATAATACTAATTAAGAAATGCTAACATTACTTACCAAAATTATCACATTTATTATGATTTATGATTACTATTATAATATTATTATTATTAACGTTGATGGTTGAACTATTATTCACTACTCTTTCAATTATTATTTAGTTCCAAGAATATTATTAACATTTATGTGATTATAAATTGTTGATTTCTATGTATAAATCAAGGTATTCAATAACTTTTATGTAACTTTCAAGATTTATCAATTGTGTTAATCTCACTATTTTTCTATTGGATTATTATGTACTTGTTCATACTTTTTAGATTAATTATTATCAAATCCTAAAGTATTGGTGTACCCTACAATTTTGACTTCATTACAATTACAAACAATCAACAAACAAATCAATCGATCAGATAAATCTTTTAATTATGGATAGCTTTTAGTAATTAAGATTTATCTCACAACCCAACCCAGTTCTAACTAATCTAGTTCACTAACTGGCACTGGCTATTTCTATCATTTCCCATATAAGATCTAATAGTGAGCTCTGATACCAACTTTGTAGCGCCCCCTAAGCTAGCAGCTGACTAAACCAAGAATTTAACCCAAAAAAGGCACTAAGAATCTAAATCATTTACTTAAACATTCAATTAAAAATTCTGCTACAAAACTTAACCCAAAAACTAGCCCCACTCTGAAATACATATACAAGAACTCCTCTCAAATGATACATATTCAATAGTGAGTTGATTTACACATGGAATACAACTACATAATAAATATAGCATATGCTAACTAACTAACGTAAATAATTCTTCGAAGCTTTCATCGTCACATGGACATCTTGATCTGTCTCTGAAACTGAAAGTGGGAATGGGTGAGCACATCATCCCTAAAAGGGATTCCCAGCAGGAATAACAACTATCTTTCAAGTAAACTTTAGTATGATTCGAAGACAATGCAAGTTAAATCGAAAATCGGTAATACAAGGAAAGACAATGAAACATAAAGTAGAAACTTCTTCATAGACATTCATAAATGACAGTAAACATCCATGTATGAGATGTGTGTAGCCGCACATAAGGGAAGAATAATATTGTGGTGCATCGCCCTAGCCATAATAATATTGCGGTGTATCGCCTAGACTAGCCATAATAATATTACGGTGTATCGCCCTAGCCATAATAATATTAGAATCCCTACCGATATTGTATTCGGCACACATCTCACACCACACCAAGCAAACAAGGATATGCATGAATTTCACAACACAAAGATTGATTTGTAAAACAATAATGAATACAAGAGAGTTCGTTATCGATTCCAACCTCTTTTGATGACAAGCCTCGCCTACCTCGAGATGTTCAATCCACTGGATTATCCTTTTAATCGATCGTTGTTAATAACGACTAACTGTGATGCACACAAGCACTCGAAAGATTATCCAAAAGGCTCATACAAGGCTCATAACATAATCTCATACAATTGTCTAGTTATAAACTAAGTGAACTATATAATGGTTCTAAATCCATTTATGGTTCTACACATTTCCATTATCTATCTTTAGCATACAAAGGTTTACTAATCCAATCAGATTGGTTCTATATTCCATTAGATATGTCTTATGAATATCTACAACTTTGTAGAAGGAATCAAAGGTTAATTCGGACCATATGGGGTCCAAAATATCAATATAGGAAATTAAAGTCTATTCTGGTCAACTAACAGTCAACGATAACGGTCAACAAAGTCAACTAACGGTAAACGTCAATCAATGGTCAAGGTAAGTCAACTGGTCTAAGGTCAGGTCAACAAGTTAACTCACTGAGTCAAATCGGGTCAAGTCTGGTTGCAGGGTCAACTCAGTTAGAAGACTGATTCAGCCAGATAAACCGACTCAGACGACTCAGGCTAGACTATCAACTGTCGGGCTAGAACAAAAGGCCTGTGCCATTAGCTCATACCACAAACTAAAGCATTAAACACAAACACATACACAACTCAGACTAATAATACATCCCTTGATTCATTTTATTTACTAATATCATTATTTCTAATTCTAATTCCACTACACCAATTCAACTTCAAATATACCCAAGACATCAGTCCAGTCTTCATATGTTCACAAAACATTCTTCAAAGTCTTCTGTCAGTTCAATAACAGTACCATAACCTCATTTCTGCTTCATTATCAACAAGCATTAACCCTGTAGATCAAAACAAACCTAAACCACAACCATATGCATCTATAATTCCACACACTGACTTAATCTCATTACATTTCCTCTAAACTTCAACCACGGTTCTAATTGCAATAACACAATCGAGTCTTTGCTCTCAACTGAAGACACAAACAACTTCAAGCCTGCAATATTTGCAACCACATAACCCTTAATCCCCAACTCCATACTCAATCATCCATTTGTGGAAAATAACATCACCTGCAACTTCAGATGCACCACTACTTCCAACTTCATACAAAACCACCAACATCAGTTCACTACACCTGAAATCTCAATACACTAACAACTGAATAACATCAGCATCTCAGCAACAACATAAACAATTTCATTCACCAACACATTGACAATATCATTTCCAGTTCACTCCATAGCCTAAATCTTCAATACAGTTACACTGCCAATCCATTATTTCATTATAATTGTAGCTTTCATATCCCCTGTATTTCAACCATACTAATTCAACATCATCACTACCAATGATTCAAACTCCATCTCTACCAGCAACATCTATAACTTTATAATCATCTAAAGGTTCTACCTTAGGAACCCTAATTCCAAATTGGGGAAGAACAACAAAAACCCTAATTTCTTTAAAATCAAAATTAAACCCTATACAATTCTTCATACCCTAATTAACAACAAACCCACGACAAATACTACCAAACCCAACTCAATTTCATAAAGAAATCAACCAAAACAGAAACCCCAAATTTAATCTTCAAATTAAAGAAACCATAATTTACGTGGTTCTGTGATTATTCATAAGAACATCTTCACATCAACAAATTAACACCAACCCATTTCGTTCTCCATCACCAACCACTCAAATCCGTCTTTAATTAATCAACTCTTCCATATCTTGAACACAAACCGAACCCTGACTTCAATTCACAGTTGTAACCAGTTCTTCTCCTCCCGTTCCAAATCAATTGCAGAACCAACATCTTCATCTTCAATTCAACGTACTAAAAAGTTTCTATGAATCATTAACAACAACCTAATTTTAATTCAGCATAACTGAATTCGACAGAGAGAATGAGAGATATCAGAGAAGAAGAAGGAAGAAGAAAGAAAGAGAATAAGAAAAGAGAAATGAGTTTCTCTTGACACGTTTGGTGATGATAAGGCCAAACGATTTTTCCATGACACCCACTTTTTGGATATGGGCAGCCCCAGGTCGGTCTAAGGCCCTTCATACTTATTCGATGATATATTCTTCGTCCAGTGTCCGAATGATACGTTCGAGTCGTTCATTTCGTGTAACTTTCCGAGATCTATCAAGCGGTACTAGTTTCGAATCTTAATCATTGTTAGATTAATTTCTATTAATTAACGTTCGTGTTAAACTAATCGAGTTACTAGCGGCTAAAACGTCTCTTGATCATCGTTAGACTAGTCAGATAGTGTTGACGATCTTGAGGATCCTTACAGTACGTGTCTATTAGCTGCATGCTTGTGGCATCATCTCTTGATGCCTCGCGTCACATGCTCCCCATGTGTTTACCCGAGGACACGTGGCGAGTGGTGAAAATATGTGCATACAATTTTCCCCTTTTCTTCTGACTTAAGGCGTCAGTTGGAGTGAGAGGAAAACCGTCGCATATTTTCCACTCGCCCAATAACTTCCCCTAGATTCCAGGGCACATTTCCTATTATGAAATAACTCCTTGCAATAACTCCTCCTTGAGAGAAGGGACGGTTTCAAATTTCTTTGATGTTTATAAGGGGGGAGATTATGTGAAATAAATTTCAATATGTCGGTCCTTCATTCTTTCCTCATGTTGTTTTTCATTTTTCATTTTTGTTTGGACGCCAACTGTTGCTACTACTGCCACCTGCTGCTGATCTGTCTTGAATACGACCAGTCCTTGATTCTCTATGTTCGTCTGTTGTTATTGCTCGTTCTTTATTGGCCGCGTTCTGTCGTTGTTTGAAGCTCTTGGTACAGGTAAGAGTTCGACCTTCGGATTTTGTTCTTGATTATTAGTTCGACTTCTGCTGCTGTGCTTTTGGTTTTAGTGATGAAGAACACAAAGGGAATTATTGCCTTTGTTTTAGTGTTAATATTTTCCTTTGTTCTTTATTTTTGTCGAAAAAGTTCTCCCGGCGACGTAAGTCGGTTAGGGTTTTTATTCTGCTCTCTGATAACTATCTGGTAAGTTTAGATTTTTAATCTTTATTTGTGATTCTGCAGAACTCACAACTTGTTCATATATTCGTAGATATGGCTGATCGTCCACGGGTTCCTTACCAGACTCCGCCACCGAGTCCTCCTAGATCTCCTCCGCGCGGAGATCAGGACATATCTCCGCTAGGAGGTTCTAGGGCCTCACAGTCGTTCCCAGAGGGTTTCATCTTCTTCGGGTCATAGACGTTCGTCTTCCAGGAAAGTAGATCTTCCGAGGGATCCCCCTGGTTCTAGGTATGTTGGTACCAGCGCTTCTTCCCGCACACGTGACGAGCCTAAAAACACGCAGGTTATTCCTCGAAATGAAGCTTTGGATGTTCCTCCTCTTCGTTCCATGGCTTCTCCGATGCCTCAGACGAATCCTCTACCTCCTCCTCCGGTGATACCTTCCAGAGGAAAGTCTATCAGGGGTACTGCCTCAAATGTTGAACTGCATAAGAATGTTCCTTTAAAAAGGAAGGCCCCGGACACGAGCCCTTCAAAAGACTCCGTGCAGGACCCTCCTAATTGGGAAGACGCTACACTGATTATACGGAGCGTCCCGGTTGGTAAGAAAAAGGTCACTTTTAAACACATTGATCTGGAGATTTTCAAGGAGAAGCATGAACTTCAATCCTTTGAGGTTCGTTTCTATGCACCTGATGATGACATTACTTATGATCTCATCTCGAGTTATCAATTCGATGAGTTTCATCTGCTGAATACCGTGGGGGCCTTCGAGGCGGGTCTCATATTGCCTTTGTACAAGTCAGGTGATTCTTTCTACTAAGACGTGTTATCTGATCGCGAGGGTTCTTCTACGAATACCCATAGTCGTTTTGTGTCACAGTTGACGGGGAATTATCTCCGTGCTCTGAAGGAGTGCTATCTTCGGAGCAACGGAGAATCGATGATGACTTTTTATACCCCCGATCCGGCTGAGAGGGAATGGTATACTCCCCAGAATTTCAATAATTCCTTCGGGGATTATATTAACAGTAGAAATCGTAAGCCGTGGAGTGTGGGTCTTCGCAACATTGCTGCTTCCTGTGGCGAGGTTCGTATTTTAAGTGAGGTGAGTGATGCCAAGTTGAAGTATGTTCCTGGCACTGAAGGGTATGCTAACAAGAAGATTTTTCCTCCTCGTGAGAGGATTAATCACGATCATGACTACGAGTGGCATGCCACCGTCATCGAGGTTATTGGTCCGTGGGATTGGGGTTGAATTCCTGGTCCCCATGGGTGGCGTCATACTGTTGGTAGTATTCCCTGTGAGGTCCCCCCTGTACGTTATGGAGATTTCTGCCCTTGGCGCCTGAATTTCGAAGGTATGAATTTTCCTTATGTCTTCGATGTCGTTGATGGCGATGAAGAAGAAAGTTCAGGCGCTGTTCTTTCTTCGAAGAGTACTACGACTGTGAAGGTGCAGATCCTTTGGTTTCCCCTTTTTTTTCTTTACCCAAAAACAATTTTTGAGTAGAGGAGAAAAATATTGATTTGTTTCCTTTGTTGTTCTGTAGGTTGTGAATAAAAGGAAGATTGGTACCAAGCGCTCCTCCACTCTCGTTGTTAATGAGGTAGAGGTCCAAGAGGAGGTTACCAGTCCTGCTAATGATGATTTTGAGGAAGATGAGGACTTTTCCGATGGAGAGGAGCGTACTGATACTTCTCCCCCAACCCACGGAGAAGGTGGTGATGTTGATGGTACAAAGGGTGCTCCTGGTGGTAATGATGCTGAGAATATCACCATTTCTGGTGATGGTGGTGGGGACATGACTGCTCAAGAATTCTCCTTTGGAAGAGTCCGTTCCGCGGGGGAGAGCTTTGATGTGAGCGCTTCCATGGGTCTTGCTAATGATTTTTCTCTACTTTCCCCAAACGATGATTGGGACGTGCTGGGCACCTATGGCAAGGGGAAGGCTTCGGGTAGAACAGCCGCGAATGTTGATGATGCTGGGACCTTTGTTGATGGAGGGGAGGGAGCTATTAAGAGTGAAATATATGGGAAGGTTCCCGACGCTGAGGAATCTTCTACTAGGTCCCCTTCGGACGATTTCCCTCAATCTTTGATGCTGGAAGGCGACGATGCTATTCTTGCTTGGCTAAAGAACAAAAATTTGATGTTTGTTCCGAATCCCGCTCCCTTGATTGCTGGGGGGAAGGATTTCGACGCCTATACTCGTAGGATGATGCATTTATCCTCCGAGGAACAAGTCGCGGAGTTGTGGGACAAGAATCTGAGGTCGATGGAGGCTACCGTAGTGGTTGACCCTCCATCCACCGTTGTTGACATGATGGACATAGTTGATGGATATCAGTATGGTTATCCTCACCAGCAAATGCTAGAGGTACGTCGTGTTTTTCATATTTATTTTCTGTGGGTATTCTACGGTACTCTGACATGGTGCCTTTTCCTGGAACGTAGATAACGAGGAGCGAATACTGTAATCATAACTTTTACCAGTTTTTCAAAGCCAAGTCTCTTAAGTTAGAGGGTAAGCTTCGTCATAGAGAGGAGGAGCTGGCTGCGGCTGAGACGGTTATCTCTTCCCGAGATAAGGAGATAAGTGAGATGAAAAACCATCTTAAGGGGAAGGAACAGCTGGGAAAAGAAGAAGAGAGGCTTCATTTGGAGCTTGCCATGGTGCGTAGTGAGTTGGAGGCTGTTCGGGAAAATGCTTCATCTTTCACATGTTTGTCTCTTATTCTTTTTTATCGCTGTTCTCTTCTAGAAATTTCTATTCTGTCTGAGTATTCCCACCCTATCTTCAGTGGGTGGAGTCCCTGAGTTGATATGGCTCCGGAGAGAGAGAGAGAACGGCAGAAGACCCGTATTGCCGAGCTAGTAGAGCAAATTAAGAGTGAGGCCGAAAGATGGGATGTCAAGGCCGAAGTATGGCGTCTAAGGCATACTCAGATAGTTGATATGCAAAATAAGTATAACGCGGACAGTCTCCTTTTTAGTGGCACTCTGTTGTGGACGCATGACAATATTCGTGAAGCAAGAGAACTTGCTTCGTCTTTGTCGGCTAAGATGAATCTTATGGAGGAAGAGATACGTCAGGCTCGTTCCTCCCGTGATTCTGATGTAAGGGGGTACATACAACGTCTTTCCAAACAAAGAGACGATGCTCGGGCCGAAGCCTCTGCCCTTGGAAAGACCTTGGACACATCCCGGGCCGACGTAGCTCATCAGGTCGAGTCTGAGAGAAATCTCAAAGTTAATATGTACAGACTCAACAAAGGAATGGATGAGCTAAATAATGAAGTCAACCATCTTCGTCATTTGGACTCAATGAAGAAGGTAGATTTAGACGCTAGTCAATTTGCTCTTTCCACTCTTCAGGTGGATTATAAGAAAATATCCGACGAATATGACTTTCTTGACGAGGCTCGAGATGCGGTTGTTAACTGAGTATGAAATATCTTTGGCTAGAGTCGAAGGTATATATTTGCTTTACCAAGTGTGATTTTGTGTTTCGTGGTCCTAACTCTTCGTCTTCTTTTTCAGAGCTCTAGGGACAACTTCTCGCTGCAAATGAAAAACTTGACAAGGCTCAATCTGAGCTAGAGAAGGCTCAGACTGCCTTGGTGAAATAGGAGGGTTAGACCTCGTATTTAAAAGGCTTGGCCACATCTAACTAACAAGCATCTCACTTGGCCTCCTCGGAAGTGAATCGTATGTCTACTCTGTTGTCCTAGGCCGAAATGCGAAACACCGCTATTACATACAAGGCTCGCTGTCAACTTGCAGAAGAGATGAACAAGGTTTTGGACAAGATAGAGCATGACCTTAAAACCGAGCAAGGCATCATCAAAGACTATCCTCGTCGTCCTAAACCTCCAGGCATATCCGTTCTTCGGGGCCCGCTTCAGGTGGGAGCGTACCTTCGTCGCAGAGGGAAGACCCCGCTGGTGGAGATGAGTTATCCAAGTAGATTTTCCTATTAGTTATAGAGAGTTTATCCTTGTTGATTATAGAGTTTTTGTGGCATCTGTCGAACTTCTTTTGCTTATTTTGTTTTTCTTTTGCTTATTTTGTCGAACTTGTAATCAACTTCCATGGAATGGATCATCGTTTGTTGGCTATGTTCGCCCGTGATCTTCTTTTAGCTGTGTTATTTAGTTAACCAAATGAGGTAGTGAAAATAAAAGAACGAAGTGTTTGAGTGAGATCTATATGCCGAAGGTATGTACCTTCGTGAACATCTTGAGACATGTCACCCCGATGGCTAATCCTTGGCCAGAGTATTCCCAGACGGTGGGGGTCGATGCAGCGTTCTAGGATATGGGGTATTATTATTTACATGTCCCCATTCCGTCGACCCGCTGACTTAGAATAGTTGGAGATATCTTTCTGCTGGATGCCTTCCCCAAGGTCTTTACACTTATATACGCTGATAGGGGAGTCCTGAGAGATCCTTCCAATATAGGTACGTTGTTTTGGTAGTATGTTCGTAAATGTATTTACAAGTATTGGTTCTGCTAGTACGCCGCCCCTTGTATCGCCTTAGGTTAATTATTATTCAAAGATATACGCAATAAAGTTTGTTTTATTGATTCGTTGAGGTTTTCTATTCCTCGTCCAGAGATAGAAACATATTCACGAGAAGCATCGCCTTATTTTTCTGGCATTCTTCGCGCAGTTGCAACGTTGCGCTGTAATTTAGGTATGGTATGGATTGAGGTATTTAGCGTTCCATGGATGTATGAGGACTTCCCCTTTTAGGTTGCACAAGTAATATGATCCGTTTCCCGCAATATCTTGTATGCTAAAAGGTCATCCCCATGTTGGTGCCAATTTGCCCCACTTATTTTCTCGTTGGTATTGGGGTATAGTTCTTAGAACATACTGTCCTTCTACAAATTTTTTAAATTTAACCTTTTTATTGTACTCCCTTGTTAATTTCCTTTGATAATTTTCCACTTTTTGTAACGATGTTTCCCTCCTTTCCTCAAGATCGTCGAGTCTTTCTAGCATCATGTCCGTGGTGAGGTTCTTTTCCCATGCTTCTGTCTTCGTGGTTGGCATGATGATCTCTGTGGGGATGATAGCTTCGGCTCTGTAGGTTAGCCATAAGGGAGATTCCCCTGTGGCGGACCTTCGGGTTGTTCGATATGCCCATAAGGCGTTATGTAGTTGTTCGCACCATCGTCCTTTGTGCTCGTCTAATTGTTTCTTGAAAATGAGAGCGACTGTCTTATTTGTGGCTTCTGCTTAGCCGTTGCTTTGAGGCTATATCAGTGTTGACTTTTTCTTTCGGATTTTGAAAGTTTCGAATAGTAAATCGATGTTTTTACCCTGTATTTGGTTACCATTGTCAAAGACGATCTCTGCTGGGATTCCGAACCGGCAGATTATATTTTGAAAAATGAATGTGAAGACATCCGAGTCGCGGATTCTAGCCAAGGCTTTAGCTTCTACCCATTTACTGAAATAGAACGTGGCCACTATAAAAAATCTTCTTTTCCCTGATCCTTCGATCAGGGGTCCTACGATGTCTATGCTCCAATTTGAGAATGGCCAAGGACTATCTACTGATTTTAGCGTCGTTGCAGGTGCGTGGATTCTTCTGGTGAACCATTGGCATTCTTCACATTTTTTTGACATCCTGGCAGCGTCTCGTATCATTGTTGGCCAATAATACCCTTGGGTATTTACCTTAACGGCCAGGGACCTCATCCCGCTGTGATTTCCCACGTCTCCTCGATGAATATATTTTAGCACCAGGTGACCTTCGCTTCTGGATAAGCAGCATAGCAAAGGTCTGAGGAAATATTTTTTGTATAAAACCTCTCCCCTTAAGTCATACCTTCCTGCTCTTGATTGTATCTTCCTGGCCTGCTTTAGGTCCGCGAGCAGTGTTCCTTCCTTGAGTAAGCGGTGGATATCAGACCTCCAGTCTTCTTCTTTGCTGAAGTCTTCGTCTTCATCTGCTCTTGTCATGATGTCGTCCTCTTGAAATTCATCTGCGATGTATTCTCCCACATCAATGTCTGCTACGTCCCCTCCCGTGATACCCTTTTGGCTTGAAATGCAGATCTCCCGGGAGGGGATTGAGGGTTCGTAGACCCTGGTGATTTTAATTTCCTCTACATCTCAGTTTTTTTTAACATAGATGAGATGTATTCCAAAGCATATGCATGCCTAAGCTCCTTTCTGCTTAAGTGCCGGAATATAATGTTTGGTATTTGATGTGCCAGTGTCTGGACTAAAGTCATGTATGCTGACAAAGTTTCGTCGTATACATTATATTCCAGCTCTATTTGTCGGATGACCAATTGTGAGTCACTGGTCAAGCGTACATTGGTTAAACACATTTTTATTATTAGACGCAGAGCATGTACAACGGCTTCGTATTCGACGATGTTGTTGGTGTGATCTTTGAACTCTAGTCTGAAAGAATGTATGATTCGGTCTCCGGAGGGGGTTGTGATTACGACGTCGATGCCTTCTCCTTCCTTGTTCCTCGAGCCGTCGAAAAAGACTTCCCATTGTCTTGGGTTAGCCGGCTTAGGTATATCGGCGGGATTTTTGCTTCCTTCGCATCCTGGTAACCCTGCTGTGTTAAGCCCATCGATGGGGATTTCTTCATCGTTGTCCAGTGGTAGGTCAGCCAGGAAATCTTCTAAGACTTGGGACTTTGGGGAATGTTGGAGCTCATGTATGATGTTGTATTGGTCCAGATGAGTGTTCCATTTTGCGATTCTCCTAGTCTTTCCCGTGCTTTTGAGGACAACCTCTAGTGGGGATTTGCATGGAACGCGGATGTAGTGGGTCAGGAAGTAGGTCCTTAGCTTCTGGGTGGACCATACTAACGCCAAGATGAGTTGTTCGATCTTTGTGTAATTCCTTTATGCTGTATTGAGAGTTTTGCTGACGTAGTAGATGGGATGTTCTATCTTCGTGTTGGTTTTAACCAACACCGCGCTGACTGTATTCTCTGTTGCTGCTATGTACAGGGCCAAAACCTCATCGGGATCGGGTTTTTGCAGAATGGGGATTCCAGCAAGATAGTCCTTGATTTCTTTGAAGGCTTCCTCGCACTCTGCTGTCCATTCAAACTTGCTCCCTTTTTTAAGGATGTTAAAAAAAAGGCTTGCATCTGTATGAGGATCTGGATATAAACCTCCCTAGCGCTGCTAGGGAGACATTGAGTCATTGGACTTCTTTCAGGTTCCTTGGAGATGTCATTCCTGCAATGGCCTGAATTTTGGAAGGGTCCACTTCAATGCCCCTTTTTGTTACCAGATATCCGAGGAATTTTCCCGAAGTAACACCGAAGGTGCATTTCTCCGGGTTTACCTTCATGTTATGTTCTCTCATTGCCTGAAAAATATCCTTAATATCTTGGTGGTGATCTTTCCGCAGATTGCTTTTGACTAGCATATCGTCCACATAGACTTCCAAAGTGTTTCCAATCCATGGCTTGAAAATAGCGTCAACTATCCTCTGGTACGTTTCCCCTGCGTTTCGGAGCCCGAAGGGCATCCTTAAGTAGCAGTAGAGGCCATGCGGGGTGTAGAATGTTGTATGCTGTTGATTTTCTTCTGAAAAGAATACTTGGTTGTACCCGGAGTATCCATCCATGAATGACATCTCTTCGTACCCTTCGACCGCTTCGACCAGCTGGTCGATGCTTGGTAAAGGGTAGCTGTCCTTGGGGCACGATTTGTTGAGGTTGGTGAAATCGATACATATTCTCACCCCACCGTTCTTTTTAGGTATGATGACCATGTTTGAAATCCATGTTGGATATTTGACTTCTTTGATAAATCCCGCTTCTAGTAACTTACAAAGCTCTACCTCGACATCTTTGTGATATTCTGGAGCTACTTTTCATACATTTTTCCTGAAAGGTGGCGTGCATTGCTTTATGCGAAGCTCATGATGGATAGTCTTAGGGTCGATTCCTGGGATGTCTCCTAGCTTCCATGCGAAAACATCTGCATATTCTGTGAGCAATTTTTTTAAGGATGCCTCGCGCTCCTCATCCATCAGCGTTCCGATCTTAATCATTCTTGGTTCTCTTTCAGCTCCTATATTTATTTCTTTCACAACTTCTACAGGTGTAAACGTGTGTTTTGATTCCCCTAGGAGAGGAATTTTCTTTGATTGCTATTTGGTAGACTCCTCGCCTTCCTTCGTGGCTGAGGTACTTGCCTCCGTGTTCCCAATCATAGGTTCCTTTGAAAATCTTCTTCCGGAGATTTCTTCTAGGTAAGCGTCGATCGCTTTTTCTTTCGCGGCTCCCTTATTTCGGGATATTCGGTTTTTTCGCTGCTCATCTTGTTCGCTGTTGAACCTGTTTTGCAGAGTTTGAAACTCATGTGTCGTGACTTGATCTCCCCTTGGGGGTTTGGAAACCTGAGGTACTGGTGGTATGTAGAGGCTACTCCCTTGAGTTTATGCACCCATCTTCGGCCTATTATGGCATTGTATGGCGAAGTTGCGTCCACCATGCTGAACCGAGTGTCGACCTTCATTGGCCCTGCATAAACTTGTAAAACAATATCCCCTAAGGGTTTTGTGGATGCTCCATTGAATCCGTAGATAGTTTAGTATGAAGATAATAATTTCTCATCATTAAGTTCCATTCGTTTGAATGTATCATAGAATAGAACATTAACGGAGCTTCCCCCGTCAATGAGGATTTTCTTGATATTGCATCCTGCAATTGGTAGTATGAGAACCAGGGGATCGTTATGATCCTCCATATATTCTTCTACATCGTCCGTGTCGAAGATCATGGGTGCGTCCATCCATTGTTCGTGTTCGTCCACTTATTCCCCATTGATTTTGTATAGCTCACAATAGTCTTCAAACTGCTTCCTCAGTATCTTTCCTATCTGAGCCGTTAGGGAGGGTCCCGCGGACTCAGAACAGGAGATGGTGTTAAGGGTTTGGTTGCCTTCAGGCAGTTGGACCTACTTGCTCCGCTTGGCTTTATCTTCATCGCCCGTCTTTTGCACATATTTCTTGAGGTCTCCCGCATCTACCAACTTTTGAATCATTATCTTTAGGTTCTTGCATTTCTCTGTCATGTGACCGTTGAAGCAATGATATTCATAGTATTCTTTGGAATGTTCTGATCTAGGGGGCTGCTTCCTCTTGGACCATGGCCAATCTAGGTTTTCGCGGCCCTTGATTTCTTTTAAGATGCGAGAGTAACTGGCATTCATATTTGTGTAGACCTGGTCTTCGAATTTTCGATTATCCCCTCGTCGATCATCCCTGCGCTCTCTTATGTCTTCGTTAGGGCTTTCACCTAAGTTGCCCTTTTTTGGTCCGCTGGATTGTTCCGCGGAGTTTGTGAGTGATGGACGCTGGGTCCGAGCTCTGGGATTTTCCCGTTGGATTTCTTCTAGCCTGGCATGTTTTTCTATGATTACTCGAAGGTCTCCCTCATTAGCAGGGACGATGCCGTGGATATCGACAAACATGGGGCTCATCCTGTCGAGCTCCCACTTGTAACATTTAATGCTGACCACAAGGTCTACGTTTCCGATGGCTTGGCAGATCTTATGCCATCTGTCCGTGTATTCTCTGATCGTTTCTTTGTACTTGACTGCTAGTGAGAAGAGATTGTCCATTCCGGTGTCCACAACTTTGTTGTACATATAAGTTGTCAAGAACCTCTCGGTAAGTTGATCGTACGAGTTAATGGAATTTGGTGGAAAGTTGTCGAACCAGGAGAGGGCAGATCCTTTCAAACTTGAAGGGAAGTATCTGCACAATATGGCTTCGTCATAATTCTATCGTGCCATCATTCGATTATAATAACGAAGATGAGGCGGGATCGCTGGAACCATCGTAGCATTCGAAGGCCGGGACGGGGAATTTCTGGGAAATGAGAGCCTTGTCTAAGTGTTGTATTAGGGGGTGGTTCTTGATTCCTTCATCACTTGCTCCAATCCCCCCCGCCCTCTTTACCTAGATTTCAGTTGTTTGATCTCCGCCATCATCTCGGCGCGGAGATCTTCCATTGCACGCTGATGTTCTTCTTGAGCAGAGGATCACTCCGTCCACGGGGCATCGCTGTCGAAGTAGTCCGAGTTATGGGGGTTGTAATCTGGGTCGGATCTTCGTCTCATTCTCGTATCTTTTTGGTTCAATGGGTCAGGGTTGTTGGACAGTACCATCCTGCGATCCCGATTAGGTCTTGGTGCCATTGAGCTAGCCTCGTTGTGCTGGACTCTCATATCCATGCTACGGGTAGCTCTATCCCTGAGTTTCTGATTTTCCTGTGCCAACAGGGCTACCGCATCCACGTATGTCTTTTGAGTTCTTCTTAATTCTTCTAGCTCTGTCCTCATCTGGGCAGATTGATTCGATTCCTGATTAGGGGTTCTCTCCTGTATTTGTCCTTCCGCTGCTATCATTTGATCTTCGTCGATAATTTGAATCAAGGGTTCAGGCGGATCCGTCTGTGGGTTTTGCTGCCCCGTTGGATGCTGAACGTGTTGGCTCATTATTAGGAGCGGTTGGTTGACTTGGAGTAGCACATTTTGTTCGTTGGTGAGAGGCATCCCGTAGAGAGGCTGCCGTATTCCTGACTCTGCCATCCCTTCACGCGGTTCGTGCGGTCGGGTGACAACGGTCAGTTTAGAGGCCATTCCCTTGGATGCCCCGGTCTTGGAAGCTGCAGCTTTTGCAGACGCGGCCTTTAGAGCTTCCGCTGCAATAGCGCTGGCATCCAAAGGCCTCGAGCTTTCTGCTCCATTTTGCGTTTTGTCTGCGGCTTTGAGCTTTTCACCCTTTTGCTTGCCCCGGGTCATTACCGGTGTTGTCCTCGGTGTTTCTTTTGATGAGACCCTTGTTTTTCCTGTATCTTTGTTCTTCTCCATTTCTGATATTTTCTGCAAAAGTTACCATGCACAAAAGAAAGAAATGGTTCAAGGGGAACCCGTTAGTAGAGTCCTGGAAATCAAACACCAGAGGTTTGGAGAGGTTTTCCGACTGTTATTGCCCTTTTCAGGGGTATCAGATCTCTTTATTTCATTGGCTTATTCCACAAAGTTTGACTGCGAGCATGCAGGGTTTTCACAAGTAAAGTAGATATGATGAAAGGTATATCCGTGCAGGGACTTATTCTTTAAATGCTTTCGAAGATGTAGATCTACCAAAACATATGTGGATTTAAACACACGTTTCATTTTTCAAAGACAAAAGATTAAAAACACTTTCAAAGATGTAGATCTACCAAAATATACGTGGATTTAACCGTACGTTTCATTTTTCGAAGACAAAAGGTTAAAAACACTTTCAAAGATGTAGATCTACCAAAATATACGTGGATTTAACCGTACGTTTCATTTTTCGAAGACAAAAGGTTAAAAACACTTTCAAAGATGTAGATCTACCAAAATATACGAGGATTTAACCGTACATTTCATTTTTCGAAGACAAAAGCTTAAAAACGCTTTCAAAGATGTAGATTTACCAAAATATACGTGGATTTAACCGTACGTTTCATTTTTCGAAGACAAAAGTTTAAAAACACTTTCAAAGATGTAGATCTACCAAAATATACGTGGATTTAACCGTACGTTTCATTTTTTGAAGACAAAATCTTAAAAACTCTTTCAAAGATGTAGATCTACTAGACGATTCGTTGGGAGACCCATAAATAGGTTATCTGCGTGTTTTCTACGAGTGTTAAAGGGACAAACAAGACGCTCAAAGCACTACTATTTTCAGAGAGCGATGCTCGGAGCGGCCGGAGTATTCAAATCACATGATAAGATATATATTTTACTGGGATAGAGTCCATGTTTCTAGCACCAAATTGTAAACACATAAATCACGATCAATATCTACATGTTCACAAACAATGTTCGCACACATTGGAATCCACAGATTAGATATAATATGCGTAAAACGAAGAGATTATACCGGTTCATCGACTCCGAGTCTTAGGAATCGTCCTTGTCTATCGGATGTTTATCACTAACAATGCTCGTACATCGAAATAGATAGCATCCCTTTATCACTAACCACCTGTTTCTACATTGTGAAAAAACAAGAGAGGTATGGAACTATTTTTTGGAAGGGTACGGCCTACAATGGGTGTTTCAAGATAATGTTAGAAATACAATCTGGGAATGGAGGAAAAAGAAGGGAAGAAATCTTAATTTGAGAAGTAAAATTTGGGACATAATCCCATTTGCAATTTGGTGGGCTGTTTGGTTGGAGAGAAATGCTAGAGTTTTCAATGGAAAGTATAACTCTATGGGAAATTTGAAGGACAGTGTCAAGACTTGCATATACAATTGGTGTGTAGGAACAAACATTTTTGAAGGAATCACTTTGAACATGGTGTTACAAACTGGAAGCGATTGTTCATTAGGGGTTTTTGGCTACTACTTGTTACTGTTTTTTCATAAATTTTGTTTTCTTTGGTTGACAACTGCTTATAAGTTGTGGTTTGTATTGTGTACACTATCTTCATTACTTCCTTGGTGATGGAGTAGTTTTTTTCAATAAATTTAGCCCTTTCTGAATCAAAAAAAAATAAATAGCAGCCCGCAGGTTGTGCAAAGCAAATCATGGATAATACTGAATATAACGTGCGGAATGTAAAGTGCGGAATGTAAATGAGACAAGTATTTACGTGGTTCAGCACTGAGACCGACATCCACGAGGTAAAATGGGGGTTTAATTATATGTGGATTGGTTACAAACGTAGTCAAATGACTTTTGGGGTCTTAACTGAGGCAGCGGGATTAGGGTCTCTACTTACTTCCTAATTCTCTCTCCATTTTTCTCCTTTTCAAAACAACTTACCCCTCTCTCTTAGTGATGAGGGTTTTTTATAGGGGTTCTGACGTGGGGTCCACTGAGAGAGTCATTGCAACCTTATCGTTTTTTGCTTTGTGCCAGTGCGCGGAGCTTCTTCGGTCTTTACGATGCCCCCATCGTTTCTTCATTATTGCCGAAGAGTCATGGTCGTTTCTTCCGTTGTCTGGCTGACACGTGTGCTGCTCAAGGTGTTTAATGCGGGTGGTTGGGCATCTGCACGCGCCAGACCACAGTCTTTTGCACCAGTCGCGTCCATGTCAATAGGCTTCGTCCTAGCCGTAGATCTGGGGTTTGCCTCGGGATGGGATAAAGTGAGCCCGAGGGGGTTTCCAGTCCTTCGCAGTGGTGCTTTATATTGGTGCTCCTTGATTTGGAGCCGTCAGATCTGCTAGATGAGGGGCCCTTCTTGATTGTACGTGTCTCTTGGCTGCATGCCTGCGGCATCATCTTTTGATGCCTCGCGTCACATGATCCCAACGTGTTTACCCGAGGACACGTGGAGAGTGGTGAAAATATGTGCATACATGGGTGAATAAAGATAAGAAAAATGCTTTATGGACCGGGGAGAAACCGATGAGGAGTGGCAGACCCACCACCGTCTAAACTTTGAGGTCGGTTTTTGGTCTGTCCAAAAATCTTGGTCTCGGACTGTTGAAAAAAATAAAGAAAAATACTTGATGCCATTACGGCGTTTAAGTTATTACTACTTTAATTTTTCCTATTTCTAGGCAGTCCGCGAGTTATAACTCCAAAGGTGTCATTATCCATAGACAAAAACTCCAACAAAACAAAATGTTCACAAAAACCTCATTTAAATTACCCTTAGGATTAATCTTAGATTTAATAACAAAATCTAAGTGAGGTAAGGGGAAATAAGCTTTAGTTTTCCAATTGATTACCCTTAGAAGTCCATAGGAAATGTTCTCAAGTTGTTCAAACTTATGAGGTTGACAAGGTATGCCATTTCAGCAACCATATGGACAACCCGACACCTAACGTTTAAATTCACAGTAGAAAGGAAATGCCAATTTATAGTAAAGTAACATATATATATATATATATATAGTAAAGAAATAAATCAATTTGAACATGCTTAATGTTGAGATGCAACGGCGGCAGTACATGTAATACTGAAAGTGGATTTAACATATCATAAACACACTTGATGTTAGTAGTGGGGTGCCACTTAAAGTTATTGTGTAGTCCTCAAATGATAAGCGCAGCCACGATATTTATCCATTTAACCTATTGTTTATCCTGAAAATTCATTGTGTGAAGAGCACCCTTTGTGGTAATTGATCTCAGTTATAGCTTTGGAGATCATGGAACCACTCATTGTCATATTTGTTTCCGGAAATGGACTAGGTTTACCTTTTTTAATGTTTTCTTGAATTGTTTATCTGAGAGTTTTGTTCTTTACTATTATGTCTCCGTTTACTAACGTCCCTTCCACATCAGCATAGTTGGTCTCTCATTATCCTCGACTAATGTGGCAAAAATTTACTTCAACATGGCTGTAACTGTTGCGATTAAAGGGAATATTGGGGATATGCCCCAAAATCGACTGTCATCTTGGGGATATGCCCCAGGATTCCAGTTTTTGGGAATATGCCCCAGCCGTCCAAAATTCCATCCAAAACCGTTAAGTAGTCAAGATTCGCACACACTTGGGATCACATATGCGAATTAAAAGGTAGATTTTCGATATATTAACACCTTTACAAGGTTCGGGAACATATTCAGACGAAAAAATATCGAAACAATTAGAGAGAAAGTTCATACACATTTACGATAAATAGTCTATTTAACGGTTCCTTGACGGAAACCGTTACTTTGGGGCATATTCCCAAAAATTGGAATCCTGGGGCATATCCCCAAGATGACAGTCGATTTTGGGGCATATTCCCCATTTTCCCGCGATTAAATGCAGGTTTAAGGTAATGTGGTGCTTCTTCTAATTAGTTGTTACTACAACTATTACTTCCCTGTCCAATATCTAGATTTGTAAATTTCTATTTGTGACCAAATTTGTCCATTTTTACCTATTTCGGCGGAATCTTACATTACGATGGTCGCAGAGAACAGGCAAAATTTTCTACTCATATTCACAACCCTCAATTTATTTCTAACTTCATGCGTCGTGGCATCATAGCTCCGAGACTGAATATGGTATGCCATGTTGTTGTTGCTTTTGTGGAGCCTTCGATTATGGATGTTGGTACTAGACTTGATTGGAAAAATTCGTTGGGAGTGGAAATTACAAGTGTCTTCGTCTCAACGACCCGTTTCCCTTTCCTTGCACTATCATCGCACAATCCTCCCTACATTTTTCCAACTATCACTCGCAGTGCTCTTTAAAACTTCGCAGAAGACAAACTGGACGAATGGAGTATCCGCGAAAGGTACTGTGGTGGTCCCTTTTTGGTTACATATAGTGAAGATGGATTAAAAATTTATGGGTTTACTGTATTGGTTCCATGCACCTTATTGATGTAAATTTAGTTTTTTAGAATCTTAATTTTGACATTGGCTTTTCAGTTTTTTTCTGCATAATATTTTGACATCAGAGAAAGAGAGTTTCGTTTCTATAAGATTTCTCAATTTTTTGGATACAACTTTGTTTTAGCTTTGCATTAGACTTCTGGCTGTTTCTTTTGTTGATTTTTTTTGGAACAAAATGGCAGGCGCATCGCGCGTGCGTGTTATACTAGTAAACATAAAAAGAAGGTCAGCAATTATGAATCTTATTAACTGAGAGAGCATCTTTACATTGCAGGGCTAGATATCAAGCCAAGAGATATCGCGTTTCTCTGTCAAAAGGCATGTACACATTTATTAACTCAGTTCGGTTCTTGAACATCTATTTTATTTTTATTTTTTTACTTTTAAAAGTTAAGTTTGTAACCAGAATTGAGTGTAACCATCTCGCCAATATATGACAGGTGGAGAATCATGTTGTTGGAGCTCCTTGTGGAGTGATGGATCAGATGGCATCATCGTACGGGGAATCTAACAAACTTCTGCAATGTTTTGCTAGGTAAGATTTTGGCATACTGAAGTTTTTATATCTGATCTTGATCAATCTGTTGAATTCAACGTGTATTCATGTAGCCATCTGAGGTTCTTGGACTTGTGACGATTCCTTCCCATATACGATTCCGGGGTATTGATTCAGGAATTCGACATAAGTAATCAAAAGAAGCTTCAGCTTCACGTAGTTTGTTTTAGTGATCATGCTTAGTTTCAGGATAATTTCTTCATACCTTAATGATCTTCATTATGGATTAATTTTATGTTTACCTAAAGTGAAGCCATCGTTAACCAAGATTTGGGCATATGAGTGGATGTTTTAATTGCATACTTACCTTGACCACGATTATCGGGTAACCACTATTGATCACAAACGCAGTTACGTAGTTAAAGCACCGGCCAGACATCCAATCTATGAGAATTTCCGTGTCAAGGTTAGTTGTTATATTTGACTCTTGGAGAAACGGTTTTTCATTTTCATGTTATTGAGTATTTTTAGACACAATCTTTGATGATCTTGAGACTTTCTCTAGGCATTATAATGACCTTTATCGGGTTTGAAATATTTAAATATGTTCTTCTTTTCCATTTTACCCCCAAATCCATGCAGTATTTGGCTAGGAGCAGCTTAATTAAGAAGAAGGAGATTTCTTGGAGCATCACCATTGGAACTTCTTTCATGTATGAAATAGTCTGTCCAAATTGCTAATGCGTATATATTTGATTTCAGGCTTTTAAAGCACTATTAATGGCTGTCTCATCGAATGACCAATTTTCTGCTCTTGGAGAACTCATGTACGAGGTATCATGCAGTTTTAAACTCCAAGCTTTATGCAGTTATATGTTATGTAGTTAAAAATTGTGTTTCTAAAGAGTGCCACAACTATTAGTTGAGATTTGTGGCCTAATATTTTCTTATTCCCTTTTTTGTATACAGTGCCACTATAGTTATAGTTCTTGCGGACTTGGATCTGATGGAACAGATAGGCTAGTAAAGCTGGTGCAGGAAATGCAACATTGTAAAGTGTCTAAATCTGAAAATGGAACTCTATTTGGAGCAAAGATTACTGGTGGAGGTTCCGGTGGCTCTGTTTGCATACTAGGAAAGAACCGTCTACGAAGCAGCAAACAGATTCTAGAGGTAACTTTCTGAAACCTCAGTTGTGGAAAAATAAAATAAAGATTAAGGTAAGTTTATCGTACTTAAGACATGGGCTACAAACAAAATTGACCGACTTGACAACACCCCCTAGAAATTTGTGTGTTGCATCCTTGCTGAACACTTCTTAATTAGAGACGTTTATTCAATTACCTTGTATCTAATTGAT
Source organism: Papaver bracteatum (assembly GCA_023529315.1). Lineage (NCBI taxonomy): Eukaryota > Viridiplantae > Streptophyta > Magnoliopsida > Ranunculales > Papaveraceae > Papaver > Papaver bracteatum. The sequence goes on from JAJJWX010001638.1 coordinate 167,104, forward strand.
TTTATTTTTCATATTACCAAATGTGCAGATTCAGAAAAAGTACAAAGCCTCCACAGGATTCAAGCCATTTGTTTTTGAAGGTTCTTCTCCAGGTGCTAGAGAGTTTGGGTATCTGAAAATTCGTCGACGTTTTCCACCAACAGAAGCCTAGTTCCTTTACCGCCCTCTTTGACAAACTGAGGCACTTTTGAGTTTTTTTTTTTCGTTCTGATTTTACTATTCTTTGTAGATAATGAAGATTATAATTCTTGTTATAGAGACTGGAATTACCTGAGTTGTAAGTTGTAACCCTTTATTTTGTGTAATGGTTATATCTGTAATAGAATGAAAAATCACTCAAACAAAATAAAGGCCAGAGGTGCAGTTAAAAAAAAAAAGATCCGACAAAGAAATAATAAAAAATATTTGAACACAGCGAATAGTGGAAATCTATCACTTTAAATTCAACTAGATTTATGCCCGTGCTACGCAGCGGGCATCTTTTTTCTTTTAAGTGGGTGTGTGTGGTTTCGTCTCGGCCCATGACGATGAATTTTTGTCTAAGTGTGCGGGGTTTCGCCCCGCCCCGTGGTGATGGATTTTTGATTAAGTGTGCGCGGGGCTTTGCCCCACACTTTGGCGATGCATTTTTATTTTGTATGCACGGGACTTCGCTCCCCCTCATGGCGACACATTATTTATTTGGTGTGGCGAGGCAAATACATTAAATAGGTGGAAAATATGTGTAGATTTTATTTATTTTTATTTTCGCAGAAAATATGTGTCAAATATGTGTATTTTTTTCCCTTTTATATGTTAATTTGGAAAAAATAGTCATAATATGATGGGTACTTGATTTCCAAATTGAATGCGGACTTTCGTAAAATTCCAATAAGTTAGGTTTTCCTTTTTGAGTTTGTAATTTTTAAACCAATTATATGTTGCCAAGTGTCCTCACCTGAAGAATACCAAATTGAATTTGTTTTTTTTTTTCTTATCTTTTTCCTATTCTTTTTAACCAACCATATGTTGGCAAGTGTGCTCAACAAAACGCTAGTTTTTTAAAACTCAGAAAAAGTTTACTTTAACCGATAGGAAGCGAGAATTTCCTCACCGTTCAACGGGGAGCTTCATTTATCTAGGCGTTTAAATCTTTAGATAGGTGCACATCTTGCTTCTGAAACTGAGTTGCAAAAGCTTCAAAGCTAGCTTCACCACTGATAAAATCCTATACCAACAGTCAAATGAGAAGGGCTACGTATTTTTTCTACAGTTGGACCCGATTACTTGCCACGTTGTTTCAAAATATTACTATTCGAATGTCAGATCAACCTCGAGAGTCAAGAAATTCCAAATGTTACCCATCTGTGTCTTGTTTTCTCCCTTTCTACAAACCTCAATGGTCCTTTGTCATCGGGCTCGTTTGACCCCTACACGAACAACATTTAACTATAGTCCAATTAAACATTGTACGGTTTAACCTTTGACTTGTTCAACAACTCAGAAGAGGTGTGAATAGGGAATGATACAATGACTGCGGGTTGAATCACGCAGTCCATCCCGCCAGACACAAAAATTGGGGTCCCCTGACCCGGCGATTTAGCAGGAGGACTCACCCACATTGTCTCAGTCTGGATGAACCCGTGGGATTCAACCCGCGAGACATCAATCATTTTCGGTGTGAATAACCAATTTCTAGAACTCTCACAGTCGAGAGAGGCACAATATTATGTCCCACTTCACCAGGTTAACAAATGTGGATAAGTACTGACATACTCGGACGATGTAACATATTATGGTGGGACTTAACCTTTGGATGGGAATGTCCAATTTAGTCTTGCACACCAAGATCGTTGAGAGAAAAAACTGTCAACCTTGGAAATGGATTTAACCTCTGATTAAACCATTCAAGAAGATCACACTTGGTAACATCTCACATGTTTGAAATCATGTGATAATTCAAGCAATAAATCAAGCTACTGGGTAGCCAAAAACCTTCTAAAAACCTTTACATGAACATAGTCTCATAGAGAAGGAAAATCAGTATATATAAGACATAGTAACTAATGATGCTAATGCAATATGGTTCCAATTTGTAGATTAATTATTGTTCAAAATAAGAATTAGTAATTCATGATGCATCCAAAAATAGATTGAAACAGAGATATAATTATACAACACATAATCAAATCAAAAAACATGTTTTGGTGAGGTATAAGCAAAATCAGTCCAAGACTGGCCATTTCAGAAAAGTCCATTTGGTCCATGACCAAGTGGATCAAAAGCAATAGTTTCTCCTACTCGAAAAAAGATCGATCAATATTTATTTTGATCATTGTGTACACTTAAAGACATAAAAAAGGAAACTTAAGACGCTTAACCATGGGGTCTTAATCATTCTGTACACTGTTAGTTGCTTAGCTTCATCAAGTGATAACTTTGCAACAGACATGAAAAAAAAAATTCATTTGTCCTGCGTCAACTGATTAGTTCGGACCATATGTGCTAATCTATATGACCATGTGTTACCCAATTTGTCTAAATAATTACATTAATGTTTATTTTGAGATTTTCGTTAAATTGTTGAATACAATTACGGTATGTGGTTAATAATCTCATCATCTCGTTATGCTCATGGAAAAAGAAAGATATGATATTGTAAGTTCTCAATTGGTCAATTATCTATTTCAAAAATTGCTTTAATGTTTTCACATAATTAGCTAGGTTGAAAATCTATGTACCATTGAGATGATGTAAATAATTGCAAAGTCCTGATCTTATAGGTGCCTACATGTAACAAAAGTAATAGCTACATCCTAATGAGTAATCAACCCCATTCTCTGTACTCTTATCTGTTTTTGATGATTGTCACCTTTAATTTGCTTCGATGCTTCTCTTTTTCTAAGATTTTCTTAGAATTGAGACTGGTTTATTAGTCTTTCTTTTATTCTTTATTGTCATCAAGTGATAGTGATACTGATATGTTGTACCAGCTGGCTGTTCTGGCGGTGGTTTGTTGAATCTTGGTGGCGATTTGATTAATTTTATACATTAGGGTTTTAACTCAATTCTCTTGTTAATCAAAACGACCCTGCATTAAAATCCCTAACCAAACCTAAACCCCATTAATTAATTAAAAAAATAAACAAACTCGACTAAAACTTAAACCAAAAATAGATTAAGATTTTAGTGTGGGATTGTAAAGTAATAATATATATGTAGATTGCTAAAGAATAGAACAGGTACAGTGGTCTGGGTGGTGGTGCCTCTTAGCGAGTTGAGAAGAGTGAAAAGCTGCTTATCTTTGAAACCCCAACCTGATTTTTTTTTAAAGAGAAACCCAAACTGATTTAAGAATACTGAAAACATTAACAACGTCATTCCTTGTTAAACTGATCGAGTTTAGGAATCCTTGTTAAATCGATCGAGTTTAGAAATCTTTGTATTACACGGTTTATGTATGTATAGAAGTTTAGAATAGCATGGTGAAAGTATGATTTCCTTATTGGCCGAATATTAAAATTTGAAACGGAAAAAGTTTCCGTCACGTCAAAAATTTTTAGGGATTTTTTTTAGATCATAGCTGTTTGACGGAGGTATTGTCCACCTTAAACAGTGTTATTAACGTACAGTTAAGTATTTGGTGTAAATACGGTGTAAGAAAATTAATTAGACTAAAACTCTCACATAAGTGTTGTCTACCTTCTTTTTCATCGACGGTGTTACTAACGGACGATTAAATACTTGATGTAAACAAAGTGTAACCTAATTTTTAATATCTAGACTAATAGAGCTACGCCAAGTGTCCTCACCATAGCTTCTACATTAGAAAAGGCCTATTTCAGCCAATAGGAAGCGAGAGTTTCATCACCGTTCAATGTGAGAGCTTATTTTGTCAAGGCTTTTAAGGAGGAAGATAATTGTTCATTTTGATAAATTGAATGGAACAAGGAGGCATGACAAAAGACACATCTACTTTTAAACAAGTTGGGGTGTCAAGTCGTCCCATATAATTAAAGCACCGGCTAGCCGATAATTTTACGGAGGAAAGAGTGGAGTGGACATTGAAGACTCATTTTATTATTATTTTATGGAGTAAAGAACCGGCCAGCAAATGAGGTATTGACTCGGCATTCCACATTCATAGTTCTACTCTACACACTTTGATATTTCTCTCAAACAAACACTATTACCTTCATTTCCTCTTCATTGTTTTTCTATCTGCTTGCAATTTTTCATAATGGCCGCGGAACAAATTCTTGTTAACGGTGTCACTGAGATCATTAAGAAGGTATTACCTGTTATTACTCAACAGATTACTCTTGCATGGGGTGTAAAAGACGACTTAAGAAAGCTTAAGGACACCTTGGAGTCAATTCAAGCTTTAGTTTCTGATGCTGAGAAGAAACAAGTTGATAATGATCCTGTCAGACTTTGGTTGAGATGGCTTAAAGACGTTGTTTATGATACAGACGACGTTATGGATGAGTTCTTGTACGGAACCATGCGTCTTTCTGAACGCAAGGTACGTGCCTTCCTTTCATCCTCCAACCCACTTGTGTTTCGTTTCAAGATGGCTAGTAAAATTCGAGCCATCAAAGTAAACCTAGATGAAATTCACGAAAATAGTAAAAGATATATGTTGCAAAATACTGGTAGTGATATTAGTGCTACCCAAGAAACTCAAATTAGGGAGCATCGTAACAGACTAACCTCATCCGAGGTAGATGAGTCAATGATTTTAGGGAGGGATGGTGCGAAATCTAACATAATAAATAAATTGATGGATAACTCCTCGTCTTCATCGTCATCAAGGGTTTCTTCAGGATAGGGGAACATTTCCTATTTATCAGTTGTGGGTATGGGGGGTCTGGGCAAGACTACAATAGCTCAGATGGTCTACAAAGATGTCTCCATAGTGAGAAACTTTGATCTGAGAGCTTGGGTCTGTGTATCCGATAATTTTGATGTCCATAAGATTTTAAAAGATATCATAGTCTATTACCGAGACTAAGTATGACGACCCGTCAAATATTGAAGCATTGGTAAAACACTTCAAGAAAAAATTGATTGGTAAGAAATATCTGCTAGTACTAGACGATTTGTGGCATGAGGATGTTGGGGATTGGAACAAATTAAAGGATTACCTAGCCTATGGCTCCGCAGGCAGCAAAGTAATGGTGACTACATGCAAACACAGAGTTGCACGTGTTGTTGGTGGTGAGGTTTATGATTTACAAAAATTAAGTGATGATGTTTGTTGGTCAATTATGGAGAAAAAAATATTATCTGTAGGTGGGGCTCTATTGACTATAGAAATGGCAGATATTGGAAGGAAGATGGCAAAAAAATGCGATGGATTACCACTTGCGGTGAACTTTCTTGGAAGCTTAATGAGCTCAAAATTCGAAGAGAATTATTGGTTGTCAATCCTAAATGATAATCATTTGTGGGATACACCAGAAACCAAAAGAATCATATCTATTCTGAAACTTAGTTACAATAATTTACCTTCGCAACTGAAACAATGTTTTTCTTATTGTTGTATATTTCCCAAAGACCGGGTAATATATAGAGAAACTTTGATTCATTTGTGGATGGCGGAAGGATTCCTTTCGCCATCTGAGGTAAATAATAGACTAGTTGAGGATATAGGTAATGATTATTTTGAGCATTTGTTGTGGAATATTGAAGTAACGTAATAGTTATGTACAAGAGTTTGTATTTCAGGTAACTTTGTAAAGATAGTATTTCTTGTAAACACGGTTCTTGTATCTTAGGTATTACTTTGTAAAGAAGTAACCGAGTGTGTATATATAACACACGAGTATATTGTAATCGTTTATGGAAAAACAATTAATAAGAACCAGTTTGTTCTCTAACCCTAAACTCTTCTTCTTATCCTCTATACCTAAGTTTCAACTTGGTATCATCCTTGTTGAGATCCTCATGTCTTCCGCTGACTGTTATCTCTTCTGCTCAATCTATGATGGCCTCTTCACACTTTTCCCAACCCCATCATATTATCACCGTTAAGCTTGATGAAACAAACCATTCACTTTGGAAAGCCCAGTTTTTACCCTACCTTCAAGGATATGACCTTGCTGGTTTTGTTGATGGCACCAACCCATGTCCACCTGCCACTATCCCGAACCCTGTCCCTGAAGCCTCAACTAATCCTCCATCTCCTAATCATGAGTACGCTGCCTGGGTGAAACAAGACAAAATTCTCCTTGGCTGTATTTTTTCGTCCCTTACTCCTGCTGTTCTCCGTTGTGTGCATCGTCTCAAGACATCTCACGAGGTTTGGTCATCCCTTGAATCTCTCTTTGCCTCTAAATCTGATGCGTATATACACCACCTTCAGTGAGAGTTACGTTCTTTGAAAAATGGCTCTCTTTCTATGAGAGCTTACATAGATCTTGCTCGCGACATTGTTGATAGCTTGGATGCCGCTGATACTACCGTCACCAACTCAGAACTTCGGCACTGTTTACTTGCTGGTTTGGACTCCAGTTACGACATCATTGTGGCTTCCCTTACTACCTCTATGGGAACGATGAAGCTTGAAGATTTTATCACCTACCTGCTCACGTTTGAGCTTCGGATTGATCAACAGTCTGAAGCCTTGCAGTCTCAACCCGTTGCTGCTGCGTCCTCCAGAACCTCTTCTACTGCTGCCGGACTACTGCCTACGCCTACCGTCTCTCCTGGATCTCGTCCAACACGAGACTTTCAGATGTGTGACAAATCAGGTCATCTAGCTCCTATGTGATGGAAACGATTCGATCGAAATTGGCGTCCTCAACCTGCTCGTAGACAACAATCTGGTGCAAAATCTATGCCCTGGCGTCCTCCATAGTCTAATCCTCGTGCTTACATGGCTGATGCTCAATGTTCGATCTCTGCGCCTTGGGTACCTGATACTGGAGCTACTGATCAAATTACACACGATCTCTCCAATCTCCATCCTTATTCCGAGTACACAGGCCCTGATCAAATTAGGATGGGTAATGGTTCCTATATTCCTATTTCTCATACTGGTGACTCCATCTTAGGTACTCCTACTCGTAAGTTGTACCTTAAAAACACTCTATTTGATCCTCAAATATCTCACAATCTATTATCAGTTTCTCGTCTCACTTCTGATAATGATGTATTATTTGAGTTTCATCCAAATTTTTGTCTTGTGAAGGATCGATGCACGGGGAAGGTGCTTTTGCGCGGCAGTAGGGTTGGTGGTCTCTATGTTCTTGATTCAGAGCTTCATTCCGTTGATTCTACACAAAGTCTTGTTGGTGAACGTGCTAGTATTCAAGAATGGCACTCTAGATTAGGACATCCTATGATGCAAACTGTGCGTCATGTCATATCTAAATTTTCTCTTCCTGTTTCTAGTAAAACTATTAGTTTTTGTTCTTCTTGTCATGAACATCGTATTCATAAGCTACCCTTTTCTTCTAGTACTACTATTTATTTGAATCCTCTTGATTTGATTGTTTCGGATGTTTGGGGACCATCTCATATTATTTCTAATGAAGGTTATCGTTATTACATAATTTTTATCGATGCCTTTTCTCGTTTTACTTGGATGTTTCCTCTTACTCATAAATCTGATGTCTACTCTATTTTTCTTGTCTTTCAAAAACATGTTGAGAATTTGTTTGGTCGCAAAATCAAGATTTTTCAATCCGATAATGCACTTGAATATCGCAAGTTAACTCCTTATCTTCAACAACATGGTATCTTCCATCGTTTTTCTTGCCCTCATACGTCTGAGAAAAATGGCTTAGTTGAACGTAGACATCGCCATATTAGAGAAACTGGTCAAACTCTATTATCCATGGCTTCTATACCATCCTCTTATTGGTATGATGTATTTTTTACTGCATGTTATCTCATGAATCGAGTCCCATCATCTTCTCTTTCTAAATCATCTCCTTATGAATTGCTATTTGGCTCACAACCCGATTATACATCTCTTCGCGTGTTTGGATGTCTTTGTTTTCCTCATCTTCGTCCTTATCGTTCTCATAAGATGGATCCTTCCTCTTCTCCTTGTGTTTTTATTGGCTATAGTCTCCAAAATAAGGGCTACAAATGTCTTCACATCCCTACTGGACGCATATATGTTAGTCGGCATGTCGTCTTTGATGATACCACCTTCCATTTTGCGGCAAAAGCACCATCACGATAACAATATCGTCCTCTACTCATGAGATAACATCTTTTCCCATGGCTATCATTCCTACTGTTTCGGTTCCTGTTCAACCACAGTTCTCAAATGTGGAACCTGTAGAGTTACCTTCTTCTGTTCGGCAACTGCATAGTCCGATCCAGCATGACCCGCCATCTCCAGCACATGCACCGTCAGCTACACCGTCTGCATCAACAACTGCCTCGTCATCTCCTGCTAGCACAACGTCAGCTTCTACATCAGTGTTGTCCGCCACTGATGGTCCACAGTTTACATCTTCAACTTCAGTAACTGAGCCTATGCAGTCATCTACAGTACATACTGATGCTCCGTCTATTCATCCTATGGTCACTCGAGCCAAAGATGGGATTTTCAAGCCAAATTCCAAATATTCTCTTGTCAGTGATTCCACTATTGAACCAACCTACTTATCTCAAGCACAGGCGGATCCGAATTGGCGTCAAGCATCTGATGATGAGTATAACGCTCTTCTCAAAAATGGTACGTGGACCTATGTTCCTTTTGATCCTTCTATGAATCTGGTTCGTTGTAAATGGGTATATCGGATTAAAAGAGATGCTAATGGAAAGATTGTACGTTACAAAGCTCGTTTGGTCGCTAAGGGATACAATCAATGAGAAGGTGTGGATTTTAGTGAGACATACAGCCCGGTGGTTAAACCATGCACTATTCGGATTATTCTTACTTTAGCATTGTCCCATAATTGGAGTATTAATCAACTTGATGTTCAGAATGCATTTTTGCATGGTAATCTTGAAGAAGAGGTTTACATGAAGCAACCACCAGGATATATTGATCATAATTTTCCTAATCACGTCTGTAAACTCCAGAAGTCTCTTTACGGTTTAAAGCAGGCACCACGGGCGTGGTATCATCGGCTTAGTACTTTCTTACTTCAAGTAGGCTTTGTTACTTCTAAGTGTGAATCTTCATTATTTATTTGACGTGATGCACTTGGGGTCGTCTACTTACTTGTTTATGTCGACGATATTATTTTGACTGGTTCTAATACTGCAACCTTGGAGTTTATTCGTATGTCACTGCATAAGGAATTTGCTATCAAGGACCTTGGCTCATTATCTTACTTTCTTGGAATTGAGGCTACTCGCACTTCTTCTGGTATGTTTCTTACACAAAAACGGTATGCTCATGATCTTCTTATTCGTGCTAAAATGGATGGTGTTAAGCCAATTCAAACTCCATTAAGTACTACTGGTGATATATCATCTGATCGGAGTACTCTTTTAGGTGATCCTACGGAGTATCGTAGTATTGTTGGTGCTTTACAATATCTTACATTTACACGTCCCGATTTAGCTTATGCTGTCAACAAAGTCTGTCTGTATATGCATGCTCCAACGGAATTTCACTGGATGTTAGTTAAACATATCTTAAGATATCTTAAGCAAACCTCTACGTTTGGCATCACGCTCAAACCAGCTAATGCTCTACAGTTATCTTTTTGTGCTTACACTGATTCCGATTGGGCTGGTTCTTTGGACGATCGAAGGTCTACAAGTATTGTGTTTATTTGGGTGCTAACATTATCTCTTGGAGTGCTCGAAAACAGAAAACCGTATCTCGTTCTAGAACAGAGGCTGAGTATCGAGGTCTTGCTATTGCTACTGCTGAGATTATGTGGATTCGATCTCTTCTTTCGGAGTTGCAAGTTAATACTTTGTCTCCACCTGTTTTGTGGTGTGATAATCTTGGTGCCACCTATCTTACAGTGAATCCGATTTTTCATGCTCGCACCAAACATATAGAAATTGATTATTACTTTGTTCGTGATCAGGTTGCTTTGAAACAAATAGATGTTCGTTTCATTTCTTCAAAGGATCATATTGCAGATATTTTTACCAAACCACTTCCAAAGGATCGTTTTGCTTTATTGAGGTCCAAGCTAACGGTTCATGATGACCCGTTACGCGTGCGGGAGGGTATTGAAGTAACGTAATAGTTACATACAAGAGTTTGTATTTTAGGTAACTTTGTAAAGATAGTATTTCTTGTAAACACGGTTCTTGTATCTTAGGTATTACTTTGTAAAGAAGTAACCAAGTGTGTATATATAACACACGAGTATATTGTAATCGTTTATCGAAAAACAATTAATAAGAAACTAGTTTCTTCTCTAACCCTAAACTCTTCTTCTTCTCCTCTATACCTAAGTTTCAACTTGTAACTCGTTCTTTCAAGATGTAGTGAGGGATGAACTAGGTGGGATCAAGACGTGTAAGATGCATGATTTGGTGCACGATCTTGCAATGGCTGTTGTTGAACGTAGTGAAATCACGTTTGTGAAGGCAGGAGATGTGAAGGAAGATGTTTCACAAGTTCGTCGTATGGGGCTGCTGTTTGACGAAAAAAACCCAGCTTTGGAAGTGCTTCAGAACTCCTCAAAATTGCGGACAGTCGTTTCAAATTATGGTAGGCGGTCAATTAAAGTTGATTTGTTCTTTCGTTACAAGCGTTTGCACGTATTATGTATTCCTGGACGTGCAAGTTTATCCTCTTCGTTTCCAGAGTATAAGCATTTGAGGTACCTTAACATCTCAGGCTGTAGAATTGATTCAAAACAAGGTTTGTCGTTGAATCATTTTTTTCAGTTTGCAGACGTTGGTACTGTGCCGGTGTAAAAATGTCTCTAGGCTTCTTACCAAAGTTGGGTCTTTGAAAAATTTGAGGCATCTTGATACCTCGTGGTCGGATATTAAATTTCTACCTGATTCTGTAGTTAGTCTCACTAGTTTGCAGACATTGAGTCTCCATGGTTGCAAGTTGCTTGAAGGCTTACCCGAAAATATTGGGTTGTTAAAAAATCTAAGAGATATTGATATTTCAAATACAGGAATCAGTGAGCTACCTGATTCACTTACTTGCATCGTCAATTTAAGAACATTAAAATTTGACTTCTGTCGGTTGTTAGATAGGTTACCTGGAGAACTTGGTGCATTAAGTCGATTAAGGTTTCTTAATTTGGAAGTAACTATGATCAGAGTATTGCCTGAATCATGTATTAGAAACCTCGGTAATTTGGAGATGATGAAACTAGGAAAAAACTGTGAGCTTCCCAGGGAAATAATGAATTGGCCGAAATTGAGAATTTTTACTCACCAGAGAGAAGATGTTGTAATGCCTAGAGGTATAGAAAAGCTCCTTTGTCTTAAAACATTAAAGGATTACAATGTTAGAAAAGAAAACGATATCTGGGCAAGTACCAATAACACTAGCGGGATTGAAGAGTTGGCAGGCTTTAACTCCCTGGAGGTGTTAGGTATAAGAAATCTGGAGAATGTGAGAGGTGGAAAAGAAGGCGCCGAAAGAGCGAAGTTAAAGGACAAGCAACACCTTCGAGAATTGAAAATGTATTGGGGTTTGGCTTACGATGAAGATAGCAGAAGTTTGACAGATAGTTCGGTGTTGGAGGGTCTCCAACCTCACCCTAATTTGAAGGAATTGAGCGTACAAGGATTCGAAGGTGCAAAGATTCCGAAATGGATTGGTTCATCTAATTTACTTCCGAATTTGGTGGAATTATCTTTAGCATTTACGGATAATTGTGAGAAGCTTCCGGCGCTGGGTATGCTCCCATATCTTAGGGTTCTCCGAATTTGGGAAATGAAATCAGTCAAGTGTATGGGTGAAGAGTTTTATTTCCAGGATGATAACGAAGAAGAAAGCAGTGGTAGTAGCAGTAATACTACAAAGAGATCCTCATTGTTCCCTTCGTTAGTTGAATTGTGTACCAATTTGGAGAACTTAGAAGAATGGGTTGCTCCTCCTCTTTCTTCTTCTTGTTTCCCTACACTTGACAGTCTGAGAATCAATCATTGTCGAAGATTGATAACCACACCAATAACTTCGTTTTCTTCTTTGAGGATGTTAACATTACATGAAACCGATGAAAATGCAGTAAATTCATTATTGAAGGAAGGAAGAGAAGGATGTCTGACCTCTGTCACATCCATTGAAATAAGTCATTCTGTAGATTTAATATATTTACCACCACTGGGCGTACTACTCCAACACAAGACTCCAAATCTTCAAGAACTAGAGATCAGTTACTGCTCTAATCTTCAAGGTTTTCGTGATCGTAATGATGATCTAAACAACAACAATAGTTCTTTTCGATCGTTGCGGTTACAAGAGTGCCCTGTCTTGACGTCTCTACCAGATTTACGATTATGTACTTCTCTCCGGAAATTGACTATCTTGAAATGTGATAAACTGAATAAGGAGTCAATACCGTATGATCTTAAGAAGTCCCTCACGTTTCTTGAAGAACTGAATGTTGATTTCATTTAAAGAGATGAGGGTGGTCCGGATTTCTCTGACGTTTTTGACTTGATCAATTTGATGCTTGCTTGCTACAGTTCATCTATTCGAACATTGTCAACAGGTCCCTTCTTTCTCTCTCTTATATTTTATTTTGTCAATATGCTTTGAGATCTTCAGTCTAGTCTTTGCCATACAAGTTGAGTTTAATGTTTCATTTCCAAATTCTGACAAATTGAGATTACATTTTTCTTGTATTTGAATTCTCTTAATAAATTGACATCTACTTGGTAGCTAGAATGTTGACCAAAGTGCTGTTGATAAACTGATTGGATATTTGATGAATGAGATTGATAATATGAAATCATTCATAGACATGCATTAATCTCAATTTGTAGATATATAGACTGAATAGAATCAAATTTTAATGGATTTGGTCATGCTACTCGTGCAGTTGAGGTACTTATCTGACTCCTTTGATCTAGATTGTTCTTGTTTTGATCGCATAACGTGTGGGATTTTGTTTTGAATTTCGTCTTCTTTTAGCATTTCTGATTGATAATTTCAGTGGATTTTTAGATTACCATGTTTTCTTGATGAGTTAATTTTGAGATTTTGATTGATTAATGGGAAGTAGTTTATGATTTAGTATTGAAATCTCTGATCTGATAAATCCAAAGACGAATGTCATATACATTGACCAGAATAATATAGGTTGATATTGGCTTTTGTAGTGAAAATTTGTTGTGTGAATTGTTCAGATTCATAGCTGGTTAGGGTGGACTTTGTTTTGTACGTATTAATTTTGGTTGTTTCTGGGAAATGAAGGTTGTTCGACATTGCTGTGCATGATATGTATGCCTATGATATGGATGCAGTGTTGATGTTTATTAGAATATAATAAGGGATACTACAAGTCAAGGTGACTATGAAGATAATTCCACCGAGGTATCCGTGCAGTGTACGTGAAGACAAGATATTAGAAGATTATTGAAGATTTGGAAGATCATATTTTTCCTTGTAATCTTTATGGTTTCCTAAATATATTCACCTAGTCAAGATTTTACATTATCTTCCTAAGTTTAGTTCTCTCTATAAATTAGAGATCAAATGTAATTGTATAATCATCTCGGGAATGTCTGATGATCATCAATATAATTCTCCCTTATGGGTTTCTCCGTGGACGTAGGTCAAGATGACTGAACCACGTATATCGTCCGTCTCCATTATAGTTTTGGTATGTAGGTTAATTTCCTTACGTGTTCTTTATTTTATCATTGATTAGTAATTTCGTTGTTTGTCAAATCAATGATATCCATGTTAATTTTGATCTACATATCAAAATCTAACATGGTATCAGAGCAGAATTGCTCTCGATCCAATCGCTTCCGCAATTTAATTTATATCATCATTCAAGTTTTATTGAAATGATCGATCAGTTGTTACTATCTCTGTTTCGATATCAATAAACTCAAATATCTGTCTTTTTGGATCTTTATCTAAAATTAAATTGTTTTCATCTTGCTCTTATAATTACGAGCGAATATGTTCTTCAAACTGATCAATTTTTCGTTCACAACATCCTTATCGTCCATCAAGGATTTTTTTCTTCTTCATTTTATATATGTTCTTGTTATCAAGAATATTTTCGATTCGGAGAATACATCCCATTTTCATAAGCTCAAACAATTACGGTCGGCATCATTATCTTTAATGGAAGTATTTTCCATAATCCAAAAATCATATATTTGTCCCAAATATATTATTTTTTTCCTAAAATATGCTCATTAATTCATTGCATGGGTCATTAATTTTGTTTTGATCTCTTCTCTAAGAATCTACTGTTAATTATGGTAATCCAAATAGGGTTATTTTCTTTCCGAAAATACCTAATATCTTTGTTATTTTTTCAACAAAAGTTACTTTTTTCACGTCATAATTAACTAGCAAGTCTAGCTAGTTTCTTATTGGAATTACGCCATCATCAATTGGCTCTGTTCATATATCAATATATCCTCACTTCTGTGAAGGGGTGCACCAAATTCTCGAGTTCAATAACAAGGTGTGGGCATGAAGTCCACTTATTACTTTTGCGATTCTACGTGGAAATCTTACATGTAGAGCATCATTGAAACCGATTCCATTCATATGTGTCGTCTCTTTTTAATCATGCACATATATGTTATCTTCGTAATCCATACATGGATTTTATCTTTACGATACGGGTAATCCCGTTAATTATCTCACTATCAAGTCCGGAAATATCACCTATTTTCGTAATTTTGAAAATATTTTCTATATTTTTGAAAATCATCAAATTATTTTCCATCTTTATCTTGGAAGATTTTTCATATAATTTCAAGATATTTTCTAAATATATTTTACTAATAAAACCCCATGGATACGGATCATACATAATCCATGTCTAATCAATTCTCATCCACATTTCAATTCAGTTCTCTAGTTTTTCATTTTGTCAACCTACGCAAGCTAAGTCACGTCAAACATAGTCGGGAAAATTGTGGTGGCTATCTCCCTTTTTGATCTATTGTATCGGAGATCAAACAATTCACGCTATCATGAGCTAATTTACTCTTTATTCTCTCATTGATCGTTTTATGGTCGTTTTTAATTCATGTGATTTATCAAAACAATTGATGATCATATTTTTACATTGGCGGTGATCGTTTTGGAACAAGACAAAATAAAATAAAAAAATGAAGATGCAAGTCTTGCAGTGATTAGTAAGTTAAAAAAAAAAAAAATTGTGATATGCCATGTAAAACCAAAAGCGAGATGCAGTTTGAACAAGTTCAAGCCAAAGTATTGGTTAACATACCCACGTACGACGATTACACCTGAAGTTCAAGTCTGTGGTAAATGACGATTCATGGTGCAAGGTTCTCTTATTTCAAGTTACACACTCCAATTCTCTCCGTGTCCAACTTGAGGGGGGCTATTAGAATATAATAAGGGATACTACAAGTCAAGGTGACTATGAAGATAATTCCACCGAGGTATCCGTGCAGTGTACGTGAAGACAAGATATTAGAAGATTATTGAAGATTTGGAAGATCATATTTTTCCTTGTAATCTTTATGGTTTCCTAAATATATTCACCTAGTCAAGATTTTACATTATCTTCCTAAGTTTAGTTCTCTCTATAAATTAGAGATCAAATGTAATTGTATAATCATCTCAGAATGTTCTGATGATCATCAATATAATTCTCCCTTATGGGTTTCTCCGTGGACGTAGGTCAAGATGACTGAACCACGTATATCGTCCGTCTCCATTATAGTTTTGGTATGTAGGTTAATTTCCTTACGTGTTCTTTATTTTATCATTGATTAGTAATTTCGTTGTTTGTCAAATCAATGATATCCATGTTAATTTTGATCTACATATCAAAATCTAACAATGTTACTGAAAGTTTGGTTGTTGGGAAATGCAGGTAGTTCGACATCTTATTGCATAATGTATATGTGGTCACTGGTGCTCCAGATTTTGTTTTCACATCTGAAATTAAATCTGATAGACTCTTCATTCGAAAGGTCTTGTTAGATTTTGGAGCTGTTCAACCAGATGCATTGTCAGTGGATCCCCTGGCTTCGCTAGAGAAGGTACACATGAAATGCTTGAGTGAGTAGAAATGTATGATTAGGATTTTGTCATAATTTGCTGTTAGTCACCTGAATTCTTTGTATTTTCACTTTTTGTTTTTCCGGTGTTTTTTACTACTCTATCTTCTATGTTTGTTGGATAATGTAGTATTTGCTGACTGCAGTTGTGCCTCGGGCGTCTATTTTGGCAACAGAAATAGAGTGGCTTACCACAATCAATGATGTTTCCAATTTCAGGTGACTTTTGGGTACTTGTTATTACTGTTAAGATATGGTCAAGATATTATATATCTTAAAATTGAAATTATTGTGTTGTTATTTGGTTGTAACTGCATATATATTCTTGTTGTATATATCCTAGATATTGTTAGGTGTATCTTTTATTTGCCTTATCTAGTTGTGTAAAGTTGTATAAATCAGGCTATTGCCCATCAATGAATACACGGAGAATTATTCTCACAACTACATTAGAATCTCTATGCTCATGTTTATCATGGCATCAAATCTAGGAGAGATCTGAAAACCAGTTTCCGCTGCAATATAATCCACAGAAAACATAGTAGTCATGTCAAGTGAAGATTTTTTAACCCATCACTGTTCGTTTTGATGGAACCAACTACAATCACTGGTCATTCCTCATGAGGAGCTTCCTTAAAGGAAATAGTATGTGGAAGTATGTCGATGGTACAGTAAAGAAACCCACAACAAGCAGTTCTAATGAAAAAGGGAAAGACACACAGACAAAGGATCCAATAGAAGAATGGGAGATCAACAATCACAGGATTCTCACTTGGATTGGAAATACAGTCATTCCTTCCATAAGCATGCAACTAACAAGTTTTGAGGTAGCCAAAGATGCTTGGGATTTTCTTTCAAAAAGGTACACTCAAATAAACTTTGCTCAGGGGTATAAATTTGAACAAGATATTAGATCTATAAAACAAAGAACGGGATCCACTAACAAAAAGTTTTAACAAAAGCTTTTAACAAAATCTGTTAACCGTAAGATCATGAGTATTGGACGGTTTACACGTTTGATGACATGGAACATTTTTTCTTTTTGCCTTGTGTTTGGCCGTGAAGGCGTGAACATACTGAGACCAATATCCGTTATCTTCTTGTTATCTCGTATCACTTTTCTTCGCTTTAAGCTCTAGCCCTAATCATCAGATTCCAATCTAGTAAATTTTCTACAAAATATATGATTCAATTGTATCTATTTACTTATTTATCATCGATGATGATTCATTAATTTCTTAGTTTGATCAATCCTGTAGCAAAAAAAAAACTTCACTATAAATTAAATATCATTAAGAATCTCATGAACTGATTAAACGAAAAATCAAAACTTTGATTTATATTGAAGTTCTTATGTGTGTGTGCTTTCTTTTGGTATGAACAAGATGATTATTACATACCAAAATCGATTTCTTTGTAGTCATATTCACTATTCAAAGCCATCTGTATTAACATATGAAGTACGATGTGAATCTGTAGTTATGGACTTGGGCAGTGTTCAACCAAAGACATCTATCAACCATTATCCACACATTTTGAATCATTATATGTCTATGATGTTAATCATGATTATAGCGGACATAAACTCGTATTAACACATAATACCAAAATTCTTTTTTCCTTGTATTCAACTTGACTATTCATAATTTCCAAACACATCCTACAACTAATTTATTTACTATTTGTGAACCATCTGATAAATAAGATCTAAGGGTTATCATGCTTTGTCAAAAGGGTTTGTTAAAACCTTTTGTCACAAGATCCCGACCCATCGCATGATCAGTCTATTTCTGTTTTTCATTCTGAGATGTCTCTAATCTGGAATCAATTAGCACTCATGGAACCAATATGGACCGTAGATTTAGAACTGTGGCAGAAATATAGAGAAGAAACATGTTTAGTTCAGTTTCTAATGGCTTTGCGTGATGAGTTTGAGTCTGTTAGGGCATCAGTCCTTCATCGTTCACCTCTTCCCACAGTGAAAGTTGCTTTGTCAGAACTTATTACAGAAGAAACAAGAAAAAAAATCACAACAGAGATATCAGGAGTGTTTGATGTGCCTACACGTTCAAGTTCAAATAACTTTTCAAGAAACTCAAGTGCTTCAGTGCAACATGACATGTCTCAAGTGCAGTGTCACAATTGCAAGACATTTGGGAACTTGGAAAGGAATTGCAATATTCCATCAGTAAATTCCTCACATTCTCCAATAATACCTGACACACCCACACCACAGTGTGGGTACTGTAAGGAACTTGGTCATTCGTCCAGAATTTGCACCTCACCAACTTAAAGAAATATGAGAAGAATCAATGCTAATAAAGGAAACAAATTCATTGCACCAACCAGATTCATAGCAGCCACAGTGTCACATGCATCAACATCAAACTCATATGCGTTAGATGTACCTGGTGGTAGTTCTACACCAAATCTTGTTGATATTCAAGAGATGATTAAACAAGCACTCTCAATTGGTAACAATCCTACAGCTGCATCTGCCTTCTCTATCATCTCAGGTATTTATTCAACAGAATGGTTTCTCGACTCAGGAGCATCGAACCATATGACTTTTAATCACAAGTTTTTTTAAAGTATTCATCATATCATCACCCCTAAGATTCATACTGCCGATGGATCAATAGTAACTGCAAGTTATATAGGCTTGGTCAACAATTCAAATAACTTTTGTGTATCAGATATGCTTCTTGTACCAAATATTACAATGAACCTTATTTCAGTTGGTCAATTGTGTGATCAAGGTTATAACACATATTTTTTTCCTTTTGGTTGTGTTATACAGGATCTCAAAACCGGGAAGCTAGTTGGGATAGGCCGTAGAGTTGGTCGGTTGTATCTTTTTCAATATCTTGTTCTCTCAGCAGAATATAAAAGTCATGTCGTAGTTGCTACTCCCACTGCACCTGTGTCAATATCTCCCTTCATGTCTTGGCATTCTAGGTTAGGTCATGTTTCCTTTTCTCGTCCTTCATATATGATCAATAAGCGTTTCCTAGGAGATACTCGGTTAGATAAAGAACCAAATTGCATCTCTTCTAAACTGGAAAAACAACCATCTCTTTCTTTTAATATTAACACTTCTATTTCAACTGAACCTTTTGCTCTTATGCATTCTGATGTCTGGGGTAAATGTCCAATTTTGTCAAAGGGAGGTGTTTTGTATTATGTTAGTTTTATTGATGATTATTCGCGTTATACATGGGTATATCTATTCATCTCTAGAGCATATTTTCTTAAGTCATATGTTGATTTCTCAACCATGATAAAAACTCAGTTTGGTAAAGTGATCAAAGTTGTTCGTGCTGATCAGGGTGGGGAATATATTTCCAATCCATTCAAAGAATTTCTTAAAACCCAAGGCACAATTATTCAACTGTCCTGTATTTAAACTCCAGAACAAAATGGATTTGCAGAACGTAAACACCGTCATATTATAGAGATAGCTAGAACCCAGTTAATTTATGGTTCAGTTCCTTCCAACTTCTGGGGATAATCAGTCCTTACTGCAGTCTACACCATCAATAAAGTCCCAAAAGTTGTCATATGAGGAATATCACCTTATGAGTGTATTTAAGGTAAGAAACCAAACTATTATGAGCTTCGAGTCTTTGGTTCAACTTGTTTTGTACTCCTTCCAGAATGTGAACATCATAAACTTTGTCAAAAGAGTGTTTTGTGTGTCTTTCTTGGTTATGGTATTGAACAAAAAAGGTATTGTTTTAGGATCTAGTTAATAAAAAACTTCGTGTGTCTCGTCATGTCACATTCTGATAGAAAGTTCCATTTTGGTCACTTCCAGGCAGCAAATCATCATTTTTTGAGTCTTTCACTTATTCTGATCCATTTCCTAGTGAATCCAATCCTAGTACTTTTCCTATATCTACTCCTGAAAGTCCATCTCTTCTAGTTGTTGATCCACCAAATACTGATGATCAATACCACTCTACGACTCAACCTGACAGTGCAACTCAGGAACGAGAACCTGATTCTGAAGAAAATTCTTTGCAACCTCGCAATCGAAGACCACCAGCTAAGTATCCAGACTATCATTGTTATTTGTCTTCTATTTTTTTATTTTATGAACCAAAAACATACATAGAAGCTGCAGCCATTCCAGACTGGCAATATTCAGTGGACGATGAATTGGAAGCACATGCACAGGCAGGGACATGGGAAATAGTGGATCTTCCTCCTGGAAAATAAGTTGTTGGAAGCATATGGGTCTATAAAGTTAAGACCAAGTCAGATAGTGAGTTTGAACGATATAAATCACGAGTTGCTGAAAAAGGTTATACATAAGAGTATGGTGTTGACTATGAAGAAACATTTGCACCAGTGGCCAGAATGGTTAAGTTCGTACATTACTTGTTGTTGTTGCACCACGGCAATGGGGGCTTTATCAAATGGACTGAAAAATGTTTTTCTTCATGGTGAGTTATAAGAAGAGGTTTACATGCAACCTCCTCCTGGTTTTCCTTATGGACCTAATCAAGTATGTAGGCTTCGACGGGCATTATATGGACTCAAACAGGCACCTCGTGCTTGGTTTGAGAATTTTATCAATGCAATTCTTCAGTATGGATTTACACAAAGCTTCTGTGATTCATCTATGTTCGTCATATCGTCAGAAAAAGGAATTGACATTCTTCTCTTGTATGTTGACGACATGGTTATTATCGGAAGTGACCTACAAGGTATTACTGAACTTAAATCATACCTAAGTGATTGTTTTAATATGAAAGATCTTGGGTCCTTAAGTTACTTTCTTGGAATTGAAGTTGGCATGTCACCCACTGGTTATTTCATATCACCAGTCAAATATGCATATGAGATTCTACAGCGTGCAGGGCTGTCTGACAATAAGGTAACTGACACACCTCTTGAATTGAATGTAAAATATAGTCCTACAAATGGGACTCTGTTTCCTAATCCAACATTGTATCGTCAACTAGTAGGGAGTCTGAACTACTTGACCATTACGAGACCAGACATAAGTCATGCAGTTTAGATAGTCAGACAGTTTATGTCTGCTCCAAGGTCTACTCATTATGCAGATGTTCTCAGAATTCTAAGATATATCATGGGGTCACTTCATCAAGGTTTGTTTTTCTCATCCAAGTCTGATATCACTCTTCAAGCTTACTCATATTCTGATTATGCTGGGGATATTACGGACATAAAATCTATTATAGGCTATTGTGTGTTCTTGGGAGACTTGTTGATTTCATGGAAAAGTAAGAAGCAAAGTGTGGTTTCTTGTTCAAGTGATGAAGGAGAGTATAGAGCTCTTGATCAAACCACATCAGAACTCATTTGGTTACGGTGGCTTCTTTGTGATATGGGAGTTCTAATTTCTGCTCCTACACCACTGTGTTGTGATAACAAGGCTGCTATTCAAATTACACACAATGATGTCTTCCATGAACTTACAAAACATATCGAGATATCATGAATCGCACCCATTTCTCAAAGGAACGCAACGGACTTGCAGGAATTTTAAAGTCGATATGAGAGGCATGATATTCTTTCCTCTGGAGAAAAAACCTTATTACTCCTCCTGGCTGAACCGATTGATCCTCTTCTTCACTCTCCGAACCGTCCAGGAGGATCGGTATGTATTGGGAATGGTTTCTCCTAACCGTCGTCGATGCCGTGAAGAACTCATCATCTATGTTTGGCTTGGAATTACTCACATCCTTCTGTACCACTGAAACTGTTGACATCTTAAAAAAATTCTCTTACGTCGTTTTTCACCGCTGCGATAACTACAAAGGAACAAGAGGAGCGGGAATTTTTATTACATAAAGCATGTAGAAATTATTTTTATCAGACACAAGGGAGCCGCCCTGGGCACAAACCGACTGGTTTCAGGACTCTACATCACCACTACACGCAACCCGGGAACTCGCGCCCGGTCAGTTAGACGTGCCCAACAACACGGAAAAAAGGGGGGATCATGCACACGGCTATACCAAAGCAACGATCAAACCCTAAAAATCTAGGTTTTCGTGAGAAGATATGGAAATTACTATCACATGCCTACCTTGCACAGTGATTAGGGGTGGTCAACATTTCTATGGTATCCATGACTAAGTGTTACTACAAGCTAGGGCAAAAAATACCTAAGATTCACGTCAACATTTCTACAAGGTCATGAAGAGATACGCCTACAACTAGGGTTTACACCAGCAAAAAAAAAAACGAGTTGAAGAAAAGTGTTGGAAGGCGTACTTGGGATTCGCTCTTATGCTCTGCTTTACTGATGTCACATGGCTAGGAGGAATAAATAGGTGTGAAACAAAAGAGACCCCCCCCCCCACCCTTTATATATACATGGTACGTGGGACTTTGAACAAAGAAAGGATTTCCTATTTTGAGCCAAGAAGGGAAAAGAGGAAACCGGTCCCGCAAAGACCAATTTCCATGTCCAAGACCACTCATGCCATATTACGGCCCCATCACACCATACCACAGCCCCACCGCGCCTAGCCGCCCGCGCATGCCATAGCCGTGGCCCTAGCCAAGACCTTGCTCCATCATCACGGTCCCGCCATGCCTAGTCGCTCATGTATGCCATTGTCGTGGATTTAGCCAATCCCTCGCTCCATCATCACGGCCCCACCGCCCCTAGCCGCCGTGCATTCCATCGCTGCGGCCCTATCCAAGACCTCGCTCCATCATCACGTCCACGCCATGCCTAGTCGCTCATGTATGCCATTGCCGCCGCCAGGGCCACGCCACCCCTTGGCCCCCTCGAGCCAAGATGCCCACTTGTGTTGCCTCCCAAGACCGCACCCCCTTTGCCTTGGAGATGTACGACCAGACCAAGCCGGTAAATTTTTCCTCACAACTCCACGGTCTGCATTCCCAATACAACTTATGCAGGGCCGCAATCAAAAACTCTCCTTACCACTCAAAAAGGTTAGTCGTATTCTCCTGACCATCTTTGCAATGATTTACACCTCAATTCCGCCCTTGTATGTCACCATCATATGCTTACCTCGAAACAAGGCACCTGTTCTGAGCTAAGCAGGGCACTTAATGTTGATGGTGGTTTTTAGCTTAGGGTTAAAATCGTAAAACACTCAACCCTAGCGGACAGTAATGTCACAACATTTAAAGCAAAAATCATTTACTAGGCACATTTAATGAAACCTTTAATGTGTCTCTAAAAAAATTAACCGGGTATATTTTTCAAATTAGTGTTACGACAAGCCAAACCCTAATTCCCACGTGTACCAATGAAAAATCATACCAGCCACACCGACCGCGCCAAAGCATTCCAACCATGCTAGCAGCACCTCTGTGCCAATGGAAAATCATGCCAGCCACACCGACCTCGCCAAGGCATGCCAACCATGCTAGCCTCACCTCTGTGCCAATGGCAAATCATGTCGGCCCCACCAACCGTGCCAAAGCATGCTAATCATGCTATCCACACCTCTGTGCCAATGGCAAATCATGCCATCCACACTGACCGTGCCAAGGCATGCCAACCATGCTATCCTCACCTCTGTGCCAATGGAAAATCATGCCATCCACACCGACCACGCCATGCCAAATATATCTCGCTATAGCCCCTCATGTCGCGCCACCATGCTGGCCTTCCCCTTGCGGCGACTAAACTGAATGCGTGTAACAATCAACGGTTGCCCTTCCATCCCAGGAGCAAATCCTTGCCACCTAAAGTCACCTCACGACTTTGACCCAAAACCCTAGCTTGGTCACGCACCTAGCCAAGTTAGCCGTGCCATGCCAAATATATCTCGCCATGGCCCCTCTTGATGCGCCACCATGCTGGCCTTCCCATTAAGGCTACTAAAGTGAAGGCGTGCAACAATCAACGGTTGCCCTTCAATCCCAGGAGCAAATCATGTATTCCTAAAGTCACCTCACAACTTTGGCCCAAAACCCTAGCTTGGTCACGCACCTAGCCAAGCTAGCCGCGCCATGCCGAATATATCTCGCCATGGCCCCTCATGCCGCGCCACCATGCTGGCCTTCCCTTTGTGGCTACGAAAGTGAAGGCGTGAAACAATCAATGGTTGCCCTTTAATCCCAGGAGAAAATCCTGGCCTCCTAAAGTCACCTCACGACTTTGGCCCAAAACCATAGCTTGGTCACGCACCTAGCTAAGCTAGCCGCGCCATGCCAAATATATCTCACCATGGTCCCTCATGCCGCGCCACCATGCTCGCCTTCCCCTTGCGGCTACTAAAGTGAAGGCGTACAACAATCAACGGTTTCCCCTCAATCCCAGGAGCAAATCCTGGCCGCCTAAAGTCACCTCACGACTTTGGCCCAAAACCCTAGCTTGGTCACGCACCTAGCCAAGCTAGTCACGCCATACGCCCATGGCTACCCATTGGCCCCACATGCCAAGCCAAAACCGCACCTAGCTCAAGCTAGTCACTCCGTGCGCCCATGGCTACCTCTTGGCCCCACATGCCAAGCCAAACCAAACCTATCCAAGCTAGTCGCGCGATGCCAAACACACTTTGCCTTGGCCCTAGCCATGCTAGTCACGTCATGCCTAGCCAAGCGCCCTTGCCTTGGCCCTAGCCATGCCATACGACCATGGCAAACCCTTGGCCCCACATGCTAAGCCAAACCAAACCTAGCCAAGCTAGCCGCTCCATGCTATTCTCGTCATTCCAATCCAAGCGCCCTCGCCTTGGCCCTAGCCATGCCATACGCCCATGGTGAACCCTTGTCCCCTCATGTCAAGTCTAAACACACCCTATCCGTGCCACCCTATTGGCCCTCACTATGCGGCTACCAAAACGAAGGCGTGCAACGATCAACGGTTGCCCCTCCTCTCAAGATGCAAAATCTCGACCGTCAAAGGTCACCAGGTTAGCATGTTCCCCGAGATCAACTTGCCAAGCCACAACAACGTGTTACATGTTTTCCAAAAATATTCGAGACATCAACACAAACTGGGGGATCCTCTTTGGGTATTGGTTTGGCGGTTTATAGCGTGCGACGTACACTACGCCCTTCATAAGGAAGTGTCATAAGGTTGAGGCGGCTAGTAAATACGGGAAGTTATGTGGGAAACATTCATGGGACATAAAGCCGTGCGTTAACAACTTCATGGAACATCAATTCCATAACAGTTTCATGCGTTAACCACTTTATGGAACATCAAGTCCATGCATACGGTTACCACCTCCTCCCATTTACTTCCCCACTCCTTAATGAGACCAGGGTACATTTCTACTTTGACTTGTATAAATAGGTCTTACCTATTTCCATTTGAACAACAAGTTCATTCGGACAAGACAACACTCAGAAATACTTACTTGCTAGAACTCCTCGGGAGCTCTCTTACTTTTCTGATAACAAGTCGTAGTAACCCAACTACTCTTCAGAATCAACTATTCTGGTCTCACCACTTTCCTTGCTTCCCTCCCCAAAACCAACCCATTCTCCTCCACTTTGTGACCGAAGCAAGTCTGGAACGGTCATTTCTTGGTTTAGGCCAGACTTGTACAAATTGATCTCTCGGATCTAAAGTACTCCCTTGCAGTACATTATTTAGGTTTTAAACTGTTTCTCACCTTCACACCCACAATTACCGAAATCAGCAGAAACTATTTTCACCTATAAACAAGGAGGAACACAAAAATATCCACAGACATGGAGGAAAGAAATAAAAAACAAGGATGACCCACTTCTGTTAAGGATCTTTGGCGAAGAATCTGTTGGCCGCTTCATAAGAAATTGGCTGCTCACCATCCATAAAATCAGATAAGTCCGTGTCAAAAGTTGGTCCACGATTGCTCAAATCTGACCCATATGAAACCTTCATTGGTCGAATTTTGTAACGATAAAATGTTAATTAGTTTTAATTCAGTATTATGAACATATACATTGCGTTATCAAGAAACATTGTTTAGAATAATGGTAGAGATCGGGATCATAACTCGTGATATTGTTACAACAGAAGTAAGACGTGAGAACATTATTCATTTTTATCTTTTGGGATATGCTGAGGAAAATTAGACAAGAAAATAAGAACTTATTTCGTTTGCAACGATACAAAGAATATTGATCAACCTGGCTGATGACATACAATTTGCAGCACATAAGCAGCGAACAGTTTCTAGAGGTGACATTCTGAAACCTCAATTAAGAACAAAATAGAGATTAGGGTAGGATCATCGTGCTTAAGACATAGAAATTTGTGCACTACGTCCATGCAAGAATTCTCTTCTTGAGTAGAGATTATTTCTCCATACCGTTGTATCTAATTGATCTTATTCATAATACTAAATTTGCAAATTCAGCAGAAGTACAAAGCTGCCACTGGATTCAAGCCATTTGTTTTTGAAGGTTCTTCTTCTCCAGGTGCTGGAGAGTTTGGGTATCTGAAAATTCGTCACCGTTTTCCTCCAACAGAAGCCTAGTTCTTTTCCCCCTCCCATAACAATCCAAGGCACCTTTTGAGTATTTTTTTTTTCATTCTGATTTTTCAATTCTTAAATTCTCATTCTTGTTATAGAGAATATAATTATCTGAGTTGCAACTTGTAAGCCTTCTTTTGTGAAAGGAGGATTATCTGCAATTAGAAAAAAAACAGAAAGTATAAACTGACCGCCGGCTGGGGGCCGCGGTATGTTCCGCAAGGCACCACCCCTTGCTAAACAAGCAGTCCCGGAAAAAAAAAAACGAAAATCAATAGACAATAAGGCCAAGGATTGGTAAAAGAATTTTTGACAAACAAATAATATAATCATTACTGGGTAGCCAATAATGCTGTAGAAATCACTGTCTGATTTTATGGCGGAAAGAGGTGATCACAAATGAATGGAGGAGAGTGGATAGAGTAGCAAATGGTTTCATGGATATTATTATTTGTTGACTCGGCGAGCCATCGAAGACTCATTTTATTCCACATTCTCATAGTTCTAATCTACACACTTTCAAAGTTCTCTAAAAAAAACACTATTATCTTCATTTCTTCTTCATTGTTTTTCCATCTGCTTGAAATTTTTCATAATGGCCGCAGAAAAAATTCTTGTTAACGGGGTCACTGAGATCATTAAGAAGGTATTACCTGTTATTACTGAACAGGTAACACTGTCGTGGGGTGTAAAAGATGACTTAAGAAAACTCAAGGATACCCTCGAGTCAATTGAAGCTCTAATTTTTGATGCCGAGAAGAAACAAGTTAATGATGCTGCTGTGGGACTTTGGTTAAAAAGGCTTAAAGACATTGTTTATGATGCAGATGACGTTATTGATGAGTTCTCTTACGAGAACATGCGTTCTAATAAACACAAGGTACAAGCCTTTGTTTCATCCTCCAACCCACTTTTATTTCGTTTCAAGATGGCCCGAAAAATTCGAGCCATCAACGAAAGGTTGGATGAAATTTTCAAAAACAGTGAAAGCTTTCGCTTGCAAAATACTGGTACTGCACAAGAAAATCAAAATATGGAGCATATAAAAAAACGTAACCGGTTAACCACATCGGACGTAGATGATTCGTTACTTCTAGGGAGGGAAGGTGCAAAATCATACATAATTAACTTATTAATGGAGTCGCCATCTGTACCATCATCATCATCGGAGATTTCTACTCAACAGCACAACGTATCCACTTTATCTATTGTGGGTATGGGGGGTCTGGGTAAGACTACAGTAGCTCAAATGGTCTACAAAGATGATTTCATAGTGAGAAACTTTGACACAAGAGCTTGGGTCTGTGTATCCGATACTTTCGACATCTATAAGATTTTAAGAGATATCATTGAGTCTATCATCAAAAAAAAATGCAAGGATCCATCCAATGTCGATGTACTGCCAAAACAACTCAAGGAACATTTGCTTGGTAAGAAATATTTGCTAGTGCTCGACGATGTGTGGAATGAGGATGTCGGAGAATGGGATAAACTGAAAAGTTTTCTTGTATGTGGCGGCTTGGGCAGCAAAATATTAGTCACTACACGAAGCCAGAATGTTGCATCTGCTGCTGGGGGTACTGATTACTCTTTGAACAAATTACCTGATGATGTTTGTTGGTCCATTATCGAGAAGAAAGTATTGTCCCAAGGTGGAGCAGGGCTGACTAAGAAATTGATAGATATTGGAACCGAGATAGCAAGGAAATGTGATGGCTTACCCCTTCTGGCGAATTCACTGGGAAGTTTAATGCGTTCAAGAAGAGATGAAAGCTATTGGCAGTCAATCGTAGACGACATCATTGATCGTATGCGAGGTACACCTGAACATGAAAAAGTCATTTCAATATTAAAATTGAGCTATGATAATTTATCTCCTCCTTTGAAACAGTGTTTTTCATACTGCTGTATTTTCCCCAAAGACTGGGAAATAAAAAGAGAGATGTTAATTCGGTTATGGATGGCCGAAGGGTTCCTTTTGTCATCAAGTGGGGGAGAAAATACATCTCTCGAAGATATTGGAAATGAATATTTCGAGTATTTGGTATGGAGTTCTTTCTTCCAGGATGTGCAGAAGCATCGAAAGTCGGGTGATGACATTTGGACTTGTAAGATGCATGATTTGGTGCATGATCTTGCAACGAGTGTTCTAGATCCTAATGAATTTAGAATTGCGAAGGTAGGAGATGAGAAGGCAGAAGTTTCAGAAGTTCGACGCTTACAACTGCTATTTGATAAAGGACAAAGTTTGGCATCTCCAATAGTATTATCAAATGCTGTGAAACTGCGTACAATTGTTGCTCTCAACACAAAGAATATTTCGCATATCAATTCTTTCTTTCAATGTAGGCGTTTACGCGTACTATGTCCTCTCAGTCGCTTGTATCCGTATAGGTGGGATGCATGCTCAATCTCTTCTAGCAGCACGTCTTTCCTTGATTTATGCGAATTATGTTCTACTTCTTCGATTTGTAAGCTGAAGCATCTGAGGTACCTTGACCTCTCAAACATGGATTTATCTCCAAAGGTATCTTTAAATCGTTCTTACAATCTGCAAACACTCATACTTCATCGATGCAAAAACGTTCCTAGCAATCTTCTTAATAAGATTGGATCTTTGAAGAGTTTGAGGCAACTTGATATCTCGTATTCGAATATTAAATCTATACCTGAAAATATTGGGTCCTTGGAACATCTGAGTTTCCTTGATCTTTCATGGACAGATATCTCAAGGTTACCAGATTCAATCACTTGCATCACTAGTTTAACGACGTTGGAGTTCTATTATTCTCGTAATTTAGATGGCTTACCAAGTGAGCTAGGAGCACTGACACGATTAAGGTGTCTGGATCTGAATGGTACCTCCATCAAAGAATTGCCGGAATCATGCATTAGCAACCTCTGCAATTTGGAGATAGTGCGACTAGGATTTACATGTAAACTTCCTAAAGAAATTAAGAATTGGCCGAAATTGAGAATTTTTACCCATGTGAGATCTGATGATGTAATGCCTAGAGGTATAGAAAGACTTACCTGCCTTGAAAATTTATATTCTTACATGGTTAGACAAGAAACAGAGGTATGTGGAAGTGGTATTGAAGAGTTAGCAGGCTTAAATTCCCTTCAGGCGTTAGGGATCACAAAACTTGAAAATGTGAGAGGTGGAATAGAAGGCGCAGAAACAGCAAAGTTAAAGGACAAGAGACATCTTCGAAGATTACATCTGGAATGGGGTTCCACTGGTGGTGATGATGACCAAGTACCGAGTAGTAGAAGTGTAAAAGATACTACGGTGTTGGAGGGTCTTCAGCCTCACTCAAATTTGAAGAACTTGGTCATAAAGGGATTCTCAGGCTTAAAGCTTCCAAAGTGGATGATGGGATGTTCATTATCTAACTTCCTTACGAATTTGGTGGAAATAAATTTCACAGATTTCAATAATTGTGAGAAGCTTCCAGCTCTGGGCATGCTCCAATATCTTAGGTATCTTTGGATCCTGAGAATGAAATCAATCAAGTGTCTGGGTGAAGAATTCTATTATCAACAAGAAAACAGAGATGAAGAAGAAGAAAGCAGTAGTAGTAGTAATACTGCAAAGAGATCCTCATTATTCCCTTCGTTAATTAAATTGGTGATGGAACTGGAAAACTTGGAAGAATGGGTTGCTCCTCTTTCTTCTTCTTATTCTTGTTTTCCTTCTCTTGAGATGATTGATATCAGAAACTGTAAAAGATTGAGAAGCACACCACCGGTAACTTCGTTTTCTTCTCTGCAATTACATGATACCAATGATAATATAGTAAACTCATTATTCAATAGAGGAGGTGGAGAAGGATGTCTGACCTCTCTCACATTCATTGGAATATGGGGTTCTCCAGATCTAATATATTTACCACCACTGGGCGTACTACTCCAACACATTACTCCGAATCTTCGGGTACTAGATATCACCTTGTGCGATAACTTTCAAGGTTTTCGTGATGATGGTGATGATGATCTAAACAACAACAACAACAACAGCTCTTTTCAAGCGCTGAGATTAAGAAACTGTCCTGGTTTGATGTCTCTACCGGATTTACGATTATGTACTTCTCTCAGAGAGTTAAGGATCTGCGGATGTGGCCAACTGAATAAGGAGTCCATAAACTATGATCTTAAGAAGTCCCTCCCGTTTCTTGAAGATATGGAAGTTGATTTTATTCAATGAGATCGATCCAGATGCTATTGGTAGATATGACTTCATTATTTTGATAGAGAAGAAGGAGTAATAGATCTGCTTGCTACAATTCTTCCAACACTACCAACAGGTTCCTTTTCTTCAGTAGTCTTTGCCGAATTCTAATAAAATTGAGGTAAAATTCCTTCTCATTGAATTCTGTTAACAAATCATTGTTATTCTATTCTACTTGGTAAAAATGTTTTATTCTCTTTGTGTAGTCTGGATCACAGATATCTATAAATTTAAACAAGATCATTTTGCTTATGAATTATGTATTGGTTCACCAGGTTGGATGGAGTTACTAGCAACCAGGCATCCTTCTTATGATATTTCCTATGAAAGACCAACCCGACCAACCAAGCAACCGAGGGGCTCTAATTCTCCAGGCACTGGATATTGTATCAGGAATCTAGGGCCAGTAATTCATTTCCAAGGATCTGAGTCAGGTTGTTTGTTTTTCTCTACGCAACATCAATCTGCTTCAGTAAATTTGTGAGTCTTACACCTTACCAAGTAATCAAAATAATCAATCTGCTAAGAAATACTCAAATAATCAAAATCTTAAGAGTTAATTAGTATTTGGGTCGTGAATTTTGGTACCTCTTTGAGTTTGGGTCCTAAATTTGTCCATTTTAGTGTTTGGGTTGTTGACACGTTTGACCTAAATCGGTGCATCCGTGCATCCCAGCTTGCAATCCAATTAACACTAACAGAACACTGAATACCTAACAGTTTGACCTAAATCGCTAGTTGACTAGATTTTGACTAACGGGTCAACGACCCAAATACTAAAACGGATAAACTTAAGACCCAAACTCAAAGAGGTACCAAAATTCCGGACCAAATACTAATTAACTCAGATCTTAATTTGCTAGGTGTATTGATTTCTGGATACTCTACTCTTAAATTTTGCTTGATGTATGAACTGGATTGTCAGGTTTTCTTGGTTCAGGCTATTTCCAATTGACTGATTGCAGTTAATCGTAATTGTCTCGTATTAGTTTGAAGTGCACAACCTTTGTTATGTCAATTAGTTTGTAGCATAATGCCGCATGAATTTTGTAAGTATGAAGAAAAGAGATAGATAAGATTCAGTAACGTATAAAATGTTCACAAAAACCTCATTTAAATTAGAAAACAAAATGTTCACAAAAACCTCATTATCCTTCTAGTTTAAATTACCCCAACAAAAATAAAAATTAATCCCACTTTTAATTTTTATTATATTATCACCAACAACAACAACCTACCACCAGCAACTACCAACACCACCGACCACCATCTGCCGCCAACCACAACCACTGATCGCCGCCCACCATCGTCATCCACCATCACCGTCGATGCCGCCGACCACCACCACCGACCATCGCCGCCGACGACCACCACCACCGCTGAGAAACGCCACCATTATCGCCGGCCACCACCACCACCAACCAGCCTCCACCTCCACAAAAAATGAATTTCATTGATCAGTATTCAACAAAATGAGAAAAAAATGATGAAACCAAACATAAAAAATGATGAAACCAAAATTAAATGAAACCAAAATTGGTTTCACCAAAAAATAAAGGAGAAGGAAGAAAGAAAAAATGAAACACAATAAGATGAAACCTACCACCACCGTCAACAGCACCACCCCCATCGCCACCATTACCGCCAGCACCACAACCATCACTACCATTACCTCCTCAACTAAAACTAGTTTCAACAAAAAAACAATCCACTTGTGTCTCACCATCAAAAATTAGTTTCATAGAGATCAATATTCGACAAAATGAAAAAATAATACGATAAAACCTAATTAGGTTTCATCATTTTTCCACAATCCACATATTGTCATTTCACCAACACAACTTCAATGATGAAACCAAACACGTCGACTTCCAAATCAGGCCAAATAAATTAGGAAAAATCAAATGAAACCAAAAATTTGGTTTCATCGTAAAAGAAAGGAGAAGGAAGAAAGAAGAAAAAATAAAACGCGATAAGATGAAATCTACCACCACCGTTAACATCACCACCCCCACCGCCAGCACCACAACCATCACTACCATTACCTCCTCAACTAAAACTAGTTTCAACAAAAAATAATCCATTTGTGTCTCACCATCAAAAATTAGCTTCATAGAGATCAATATTCAACAAAATGAAAAAAATACGATGAAACCTAATTAGGTTTCATCATTTTTCCTCATATTGTCATTTCACCAGCATAACTTCAATGATGAAACCAAACACGCAGACTTCCAAGTCAGGCCGAATAAACTAGGCAAAAATCAGGTGAAACCAAAATTTGGTTTCATCATTGAAATCTTTGGTTTCATGATGGAAAATAGGCAAGTTTATGATGAAACCAAATTTGGTTTCATCATATATTTACTGTTTTCACCAACCAAAACTGTCATAATTTGATGAAACCAGTTTGAAGGTATTGGTGGTAGTTTTAGATGATAGAAGGAGGAGGCAGAAGTAAGAGGAGGCGGTGTTGTTGATGAAAAATCAGATGTAGAAAGAGAAGAAGGTGATGATGGTGTTGATGGAGGAGACGGAGGTGTTTTTGGTGGCGGATATGGACATAGCTGGCTGGTTTGGTGGTGGCGAAGATAGTGTTGGTGATAGATATGAACATAAAAATAGAAGAAAATAAAAGGAGGTGTTTGTGGAGAAGATGGAGGCGTTGTTGGTGACGGATATGGACATAACGGATGGTTTGGTGGTGGCGGAGCTACTATTGGTGATAGATCTCAACATAAAAGTAGAAGAAAAGAGACGGAAGTGTTCGTAGAGGAGACGGAGGCGTTTGTGGAGGAGACCAAGGTGTTGTTGTTGGTGGTGACGGAGGTGTTGCTATGGTGTTCGTGGTGATATTTTTTGCTGCTGGTGGTGATGGTGGTGAGGAGAATGAGATGGAACAAAGAAGAAGAAGAAGAAGAAGAAGGTAAAAAGGGTATGTTTGGCTTTTTTTTAAGTAATAAAAACTAAATTTACTCATTATTATTTGACTTGGGGTTTTTGTGCCACTTTTTAATCAAATGGTTTTCATTTATTAAAAATAATATGGCTGGATTTTTTGTACCACAAGTTTGGTCACCTTGGTTTTCTTTTATAGTTTTGATTTTTAGGCCAAATTAAAAAAGTTATAGTAGTTTTTTTTTTTAAGAACAGAGAGAGTATTATTTATTCTTTCATAAAAATAAGAATATGTCGGAGAAATGAAGAAGTGGTTGTGGAAAGGTACCCAGGTCAGGGTGAAATAAGCCAGAAGCTCATGAGTCCATGAACATAAACTGAAGCCGGAGGAATTTACAAAAGAAAAAAGGGGGAATTTTCCAAATAAATCCAATGAGTAATTTTTGTTTTCTTTTGAAGCGCAATGAGTAATTAATAATCATGTGAAATTGTTGAGTCTCTATTTCTTTGTTGGCCCTTCTTTTTTTATTTGATAAACTAAAATTGTATTGCTTAGTTGGGTGAAAAGTTATGGTCTCTTGCCAAGAGACTACAGATTTCAGCAGAGAAATTATTTAGACAAAATCATGTGTGTAGTTGTATCTCTTATGGTTTTGGCAACTCCATCGGCTGTTTGATTGTCATCACGACTACCAAAAGTAAAATTACAATAAATGAAACTAGAGCTTAAGTATTTTATTTCCTTCAATATGTTATTGTTCTCCCATTGAATTAGCGAAACATTTTCAGTAAATGATTGGATGACAAGTTTAGCATCAACTTCTATGTGAATCATAGGAAGTTGCTTCTCCTTAGCCCACACCAAAGATTCACGTATATCCATGCATTCACCAGTCTACGGACTCTGAACTCCATCCACATAGTTTCCCATAATTCTTTCACAGGTACCTGCATGAGTACGCATCACAATACTAGTACCAAGAGCATTAGTTTCATAATCAAAAAAGGCATCAACATTAAACTTGAAAACATTTTGCAAGGGGGGTTTCCACTGTGATATGCTATGGTTTTCCAAGATATGTGTATTCAATTCAGAAGCATGCAAATGAGAGTTGAGATGAAAATGAATTTTATGCATAGAGTTATAAGGGTTAAGAGTAACTCCCTAAAAGACCACATCGCATCTATATTTCCATATAATTATCTAGGCTACCATCATCAGAGTATACAACAATTTTTCATCAATATCGTTATTATTTCTTGAGAACCAACTCTCCACCCATTATGATACAATGTGACATCTACTCTTCAAAACGTCAATATCAGTACTAACTCTTCTCCAAATATCTCTGGCATGTCTACAATCAAACAACATGTACTATATGGTTTATTCATTGTTACCACAGATTACATAATGTATTTTTGTACTATCATTATACAGAGCAAGTCTATACCTAGTAGGATTTAACTCATGTATGCATTTCCATGCAATGAGTTTAATCATGTGAGATGTGTTGCATTGCCATAGAGTCTTCCAAACTCTATGTTGAATTATCCTGCCATTCACTTGTACCACTCTACTACTCATAGTGAGTTTTTGTAGCTACTTTTAACCCTAGAACTTCCCATCTTTAACCGGAATCCAAATCATAATGTCCTTCTTATAAGTATCAAGAAATAGATTCTGAATTTTTTGACAAGTACTTGCATCGAATAACTGATTTGTAAGATCTACATTCCAGGTGTTTGGTATAAGTAGTTCCTCAACCTCTTGATAAAATCTGTAGAAGTCATTAATTGGATGAGGAGGAGCAGCTAGACCGAGAATCCATTTCTCCAACCAAATCTTTGTTTTCTTATGATTGTTGACTTCCATGAAATAGTTTTGTTGGACAATTTGAATACATTTAGTGATGTCATTCCAAGTGTAGGAACAATTAATAGCTTTTATTTTTTGATGCAGAATATTTCCATGTTTGAAGTACTTTCTACCCATAATCTTAGTCCATAGAGCACTTGATTCAGTACATAGTTTCCATGATATCTTGGTAAGTAAGGCTAAATTAAGAATTTATAAGTCTCTAAATGCCAGACCTCCCATATCTTTAGGTTTACAAACCATGTGTCAAGAAATGGGATTAGTGCCTCTATTAGAATTGTATCCTCAGAAAAAATTTCTTTGAATGGTTATGAGCTTGTTGAAGAAATGATTAGGTAACTTAAAAGTACCATCTGGTAAATTGGTACTGAGTTCAGAACATGCTTAATCATGGTGGATCTGCCATCTTGCGTGAGAGAGATAGAAGACCAAGTGGAATATTTATTCATGAAATTTTCTTCAATATCTTTGAAAGCTTGTTGTTTTGAATGCCCCAATAACAGTGGTGAACCAAGATATTTTTCTTTAGAGCTCATTTTCTTTACACCAAGAATGTGTGTAAGAGTCTCAGCAACTTCATGTTTAGTGTGTTTGCTGAAATAAACAGATGACTTATCAAAGTTGATAACTTTCCATGATTGTGTGCTCAAATTATGTAATAACTCCAAAAAATTATTAACTGATGAAAGATTCGCTTGAGTGAAAATCAAGAAGTCATCCGCAAATATCAAATGATTAATGGCTATAGAATTAACACAAAATTGTTGGCCCTCCTTTGTTTTGGGACAATTTGTTTTTTTTATTTACTACCGCATATAAAAGGAGAAAGATATGAAGACTTTGTAATATTGTTAGTAGGGGTACCAATTTTTTAAGGGGGTTATACGTATAAATCATCCATTGTATACCGAAAACACAAAATTACAGAATCATCTGATTAAAACAACAAAAAAGGATAATAAATATTACAAATCAAAAAATAAAAGAAACATATTACATAAATTTGTAAAAGGGAAAATTTAAAAAGTAACCATGTGGGGAAATGCATTTAAGAAAATGTCAACGTTTTTTTCATAATTTATTTAATGTCCATACCGTTTGTTTTTTCGTCCGGGCCCACCAAACCAGTAAAATCTCGTGGACTTTGTAAATTTCTCATCTTACGGTATGATATTTTGGTGGGAGTAATTACTAAACTGTCAAATATCCTAAAATCATCTTGCACCTTCCATTTGATTAGTCGGCGGCTGAAAATGCAAGGGAAGTATTAACAAAAGCAGATGGTGAATGACTTAGAGATAAGTGGAGAACGTGTCCATCTACCCCACCACGGTTTTGTAATTTATGATAAGAGCATGGAACTTAACTTTTTCTTTATCGCGTGATAAGATTATCGAACTTAACTGAGAACGTGTGCATCTAACCCACAACGTATGTGTCCTAATAACAATTTGTTAGAACAACTCCAATGGTCACATCAAACATCTTGGTTTGGTGATTATACACCAACAGTGAGACTAGCTAGCAAACCACTAAAACCGATGAGAAAACCTTTAAACAAAAGGTTTTGTACATCGCGTTTCAGATTGAGTCAATCGAATCAACCTGAGACGATCGGGGAATACTGATCCGAGCCTCATCCCAAATAGCACCGAGTGTCGTTCCATACTAAGCCGGTCGGTTCATACTACCTGAAAATGGCTATGGATCCTCCGTCTATAAATTGAGTTGATTTCAATACTAAAATCACACCTTATCCTCCTTCTACACTTACAAATTCTTCATAATTTCACTTCAATCTTCATCATTTGATCTCTAAAAATGGCTGCCCGAGGTCGTGGTTCTAGGTTTTTTTTAGAATAAATGTTAACAACTTGAACAGCTTATGTTTCTCAAACAAGAAATGGTATCCACGGTGTTATGAATTTTACGCAAGCGACTTTCTGGCCACAAATTTTTGCAATGTTCATGATAGGTGTCTAAAAGACCTTGATATTTATCTATTGTTTATGCTTTCTTTGTGTGTTTTCTTATATATTTGTTTTTGAGTCTATTAGGTGTTTTGGAGTCATTTGGAGCACAAGAAGAGAAAATAGGCGCAAAAAGGATATCATAGTCATTTGAGGTGCAAGTGCTATCTGGATCCCAGTCGAGGATAAGGGACAACCAGTTGGAGTTTAAGAACAATTGCTAAAAACACTTGTGGGTGTTGATAGCTGTCCCAGTTATTTCACTATACCCTGAAATTGAAAAATCATTTCTCATAAGTTTTCTTTCCCAAATTTTGTTCTGCTGTTCAATAGAACTGAAGTCCAGAGGTTTAACCAGAAATGGATCGATTAGGGTTCAATGGAAGAATTCATGAAGATGCAGATAAAGAAATTTGAGATTCGAGAATATGGCTATGATGGTTTCTGAATTCTTATTTACAGTTAGGGTTTTGGTGCGAATCTGGAATGAAATTGATATGAAGATGAGAGAATGAAGAAGCTTACTATCATAATGTTCTATTTGAGAGATGGTTGAGCTTGGGTCGAGGTTGAATTAGCTGTTGGTGTTGTTGATTGAGAAGAAACATAAACTAGGGTTTTTGTGATGTTTGAATTTGAAGCTCTGAGTTGAAGATTTGAGTTTATGGAAGGAATGGAACTTGTGAGATTGAGCAGCAATGTGAGCTGTAATGGTTGTTTAGGAGTTGGTGGCGCTGAGATTGTAGAAATGGTGATTCTGTGTTGTTGATGGTGCTTTAGTTGCTGCTATAGGTTTTGCAGGTGGATTCTTGGATGAATGGAGATGTTGAAGGATACAGGTTACAACATAGAAGTAGAACTGGTGCAGCTACAGATGCAGGACAAGGAAGAACTAATGCTACTGCTGGTGTCAATGCAGTGGTGGAATAGCTTATAGAGCTGATTACAAGGGAACAATGATGGTGGAATGAGTGGCTTGGCATGAATTGAACTAAAGGTAGTAAATGGTACTGAAGCTTAAATGGAAGAATGAGCTGAGCTGCTGCCAGTGATAGTTGTTGCTTTTTATAATGGGTTATTGAAATATGACGTTGTGGCTAGATGGAGAAATTTAGAGTTGCCAATTAATGTTGAACAGGTTGTTGAAAGAGAAAGAGAGGTTTGAGGTACAGATGCTGGTGGAAGTGATCAATGAGTATGGTTCAGAAAGGAGGTTTGAACTGATATTGCAGCTGAGATTGAGGATACTGTATTTGATTGTGTATTGAAGTTGAGCTGCAAGAATGTGTATGAACTGGTTTTGCTATGTGTTCTTCCATTATTTTGGTAATAAAAATGATAGGAGTAACTGGTGCAAGAATATTCAGTAACATATAGGGGTTCGAGCTTACGGAATTGCGGAAGCTTGATTTAAGAGATGGATGTGAATTGCAACTCAGGGAAGCTACATGATTGATGAATTGCAACTGGTGGTGCGTGGAGAAGATGGTTTTGCCAGTTGCTAAGGCTACAAGAAAGAACAAGAAGTGATGGGAACTGCTAATGGTTGGTGGCAAGCTGAATAATGCGTTGCATAGAAGTGGATAAAGAATAAACCATGGATTGTTGATGTTTTAGTTGAAATGGGATCAAGCAGAGAAGATGCTATATGGTGTTGGTTTTGTGCCTTGGTTTGGATTGATTGTTGAAGCTGCAGTTAGAGTGGTTGCAGGTATGTATTGCACTTGCTATATTCAAGGGAAGTGGAATGAATGAGACTGATTGACCTGAGCTGTGAAATGGAAACAGTTCCTGAACAAGACTGCAGCAACAGTGCGAAAAGTGAGCGAAAATGGTGAGTCAGTGGTACTAGTTATGGTTGCCATATTTTGGAGTTTGAAGCATGGATCGTATTGTTCTAGTCAATCATAAATGAAGGATGTGTTAGATGCAATAGTTGGCCGATATACATATGACATACGATTCACACTTTTGGGCACGTTTCCTTAATAATCCAAGAATTGGTTAGATGGTTCATTTGTGATGTATGGCTTTAAATTGTGAGTGTATGAACTGCAGAGAAGGATAGTGAGTTGCTGGGAGTTACGATAGTCGAACACAGGCTCAAGTGGTCGGAGATAGTTTCCCGATTAACGGATTCCGGCAATGGTGGCCGGATTCTGGTGATGACATCAGCAATCCGGCGGCCCAGTTTTGGACCCAGAAATTCCAGAGACTTATTTTCCACACATGGGCTTGGTGTTCTAATTGGAGATGGGATTTGAGAAGAGAGTATCCTTTTGGGAATTGGAGAAGCATATAAATAAAAAAGTCTTTCTATAAACCTAGATATATCTCCATTAGGGATCTTCTACTTTCTTTCTAGGGTTTGCATGATAGATTTATTCTCCAACTTTTATGATGAACTCCATAAACACAAGTAATTGATTTTGTTATTGGTTAAAGATGTAGTTGGATTTTGAAAACAAGTTATGGATTTTATGAATTAGTTTTCTCTCAAATATTATCGTTCGATTTTTACCGCGTATAATAATTGCATGATTGATGTATTGCAATATGATTGAATGTTTGTTTGTTTGAGTCTATAATTGATTGAACATACATCTATATCTATATCTATTTTAGGGTTTTCATCAAGCGATAACCTTGAATACGAGTAGCATGATATGACTACGGTTTGTAGTGATACACTCTTGTAATTATATGTAGACTTTGACCTTTGTCCGAATTGTCATGCGCAATGTATAATAGTTGCATTGATTAGCTTATTTCTGAAACTTAATGATACTAGGAATTGAAATTAATTAGCGCAAGGCGTTAGGTTATTCTTTAGGTAGAATTCACATACGCATCTCTAATGTGTGTGTTGATAAATTTAGAAAATTTATGGAGTATTCTTGCAATAAGGTATTCTAGGGCTTTTGATGATAGCGAGATTAAATACGAATTCTATTCATACTTTCAAAAACTTGTTTACAATTAAAGATGAAACCTTTACCCAATATTTCACATCCTTGATTTGTGTGCTTTATTTCTTTGTTTTGCTTTTATAAAAAATCAGAAAAATCCCCCAGTGTTTTACATAAGAAACCGAAATATATTGACAACCAAGACCTCTCTGTGGGAACGATCCTTTCTTGCCCTTGCTATTTTATATATTTTGAGTAGTAAGAAAGTGTAATTTATTTTTGACGCCTACGACAACGATCAAATTTTGGCTCCGTTGCCGGGGAAGCAGCGGTTGTCACTTGTTTTTGGTTTCTTATTTTTTTTTTTTTTTTAGTTTTGTTTTTGTTTTATTTTCTGGTTTGTAACCTTGTTTTGAGAATCGTGTTTCAGGTACTTATTTCTCATGGATGGAGCGTATTGGAACAACGGATTAGGTTTCCAACAACCTCAACAACATGACAACTTCCA
Source organism: Papaver bracteatum (assembly GCA_023529315.1). Lineage (NCBI taxonomy): Eukaryota > Viridiplantae > Streptophyta > Magnoliopsida > Ranunculales > Papaveraceae > Papaver > Papaver bracteatum. The sequence continues at coordinate 208,042 of JAJJWX010001638.1, forward strand.
ACCATTCCATGGGTATAATCAAAACCAATTTATTGGCTATGATCAATATCCTATGGAATATTGTGGTCCTCATACTATCAACAACCTTATGGCGAGTATGTGTGTGAAAAACCACAAGGATGGGAGGATTCTTATGCTCGTGAACAAAAAGTCTCTAACTTTCTAGACAAATTTTCTATCTTTGTACAACCAAAGTTTCAAAAAGATAAAGAGACTAGAGAAGAGCAACTCCAAGAACTTCGTGAAGGTATTGCTAACTTTTGAAGAGGCATTGATCAATGCAAGGAAGATATGGATAATTCTATTGTGCATATGGTTTGTGATGAATATTTGATTGATGCTAATGTTGAAAAAGACCAATCCTTGGGCACTTTCATTAATAATTGTGTAGCTAACTCAACTCTTGATCTTACTATTGATCATTCACCTATTCAAAAGGATGAGTTAGAGATTTGCAACACTAAATTCAGCGACGAAGAAACTATTGTTAATTATGAAAGTGACGGTGATTATGATACATTGCTTGAACCAACTCATGGTAACATCTCCGAGGAGTGTACAATGCAATCTTTTTGGGATCAAGATGAAGACGAAGAGAACTATGATGAAATTAGTGTAGATTACTCAAGCTTGATCTTAATAATGATCAAAAACCTATTGAAAAGGTGGACCTTGAGGATGATGCATTTTTGAATATTCTAAAAAAGTTCCTTATAGTGAAATTCGGATCCGATGTGGATTATGTGCCTTACAATAAAGAGGAGTATGTTGATAATGAGACCGTTATGACCAATATTATGGAAGACCCGATTGAGCTTGCAAATGATTGTACTAAAGATGTTGATGCCGAGATTTTGGTTAAGGAAGAAACGGACGAAGAATGGTTGCAAGGTTTGATAGAGGACCATGATATACAAGAGGTGAATAATTCACTTATGTTTTTCAAGGATGAAGAGGATTATGTGATACAAGAGATTGTGCAAGGTTTGTCTAACCCTTTGCATATGGTTTCTTCTAATTTACCTCTTATTGGTTTGAAATGTATGTGATTCTCAGATATTATTGAATGACTTTGTTTCGCGATATCCTCCATTAGAGATGCTTGATTCTCATACTATGCAGGTTTGTGAACAAGAAACCATGGAAGTACCCGACTTCTATATTCTTTCTACACTTCCAAGTGTAGACAAGAATAAGTTTGGAGGAAACTCTTATCGGTTAATAGCTTCATTTCTGTTTTATATTACTAATATTTGTGTGAAGCTAGTGTTTGGAAAAAAGGTTCTATGGGTGGATCCCCAATTTTTCAGATTATTGGTATATGGGGAATTCGTCTTGCAAGTCGGGCTGAAGACTTTAAACTAAGCGCTAAATGGGAGGCAACCCACTGGTTTTGTGTATCCATCTCTATCTTTTTATTTATTTTTAAGTCTTTTATCTTTATTTTCTTATTTTGGATATTTTCATATCAAAACTCCATCTTTTAGATATTTCTGAACAATTTAGAATAAACACTAGCCTTTCTAAGTAGATGGAATTTTTTCTTGACGAAGAGGTATATATATTGGCTGAGTTGGGATTAGATGCCAACTAAATAGCTTGTTTAGTGTTTATCCTCTATTGTTCAGAAATAGCTATGAGTTGGAGTATTAGTTTTTATTATGCATTTTATTTTCTTATTGTGTATATATATCATGTTATGAATTTCCCATCTTGAACTTTACTTTGAATGACTAGATTTTACATTGAAGACAATGTAAATTTTAAGTGTGGGGGGGTGTTCTCTTATAGAGTTTTTAGCCTTGTTAGTTTTCCCTTTAGTTATAAAAAAAATTGCTTTATAAACTCTGAAACCTAGAAACATGTGCATTTAGGATGACACGATCAATCTAAATGGATGGAATCATCTTGGCTGGAGGAGTTGGGGAACTAATTAACTAAAAGGACAGAATTATTCGAGTGTTAGAAATAAAATGATAGTTGTTACCATATCTCGGAATGTCACCATATCACGTTCTATTTTTATTTTTCCATATTTATCTATTTTTCTCTAAGTGATTTGGTGGGTCACTAAACATCGAATTGTTATTACTGCTAGGATGAAATAAAGTGATTGAGTTAATAAAAATAAAAAAATAAAAAAGACCTGACCAATAGACCAATCGGAATAAAAATGACACTTGGATAGCAATATGTGTGTGTTCTCCCTGTCTCCATCGCCTAAACAAACGTGGAATGCAGGATCCAAGGGAATTACCATGTAATCTGCTAACAATAAGCATGCGCTTGGATCCAAAAGATCTAATCATGTTGTCTAAAAAAAAGTGAAAAAAAAAATTATTATTGTTTAATAAAGTCGACTCCTGATTCTCTTGTATATGCCAGTTGAGTTGATGTAGAATTAAGATTGTTGACCGCTGGTTCCCTTGTATATGACAGTTGTGTTCACACTAGAATTCAGACCAGTATCTCAATCCAATAGGATGCATAGGTTCATCTTGGCAGTGACCTTCAGACAGATATGGGAAACATTGATCACTTGTTAACATTCGCAAACATTTATCTCTATATCCATCTTCTTAATCTATTCATGTGTGATTGTGGTTAGTCATATTTTGAGTATTGTGGTTTGTTCAACTTTCTGAGTAGAGCTTAATTTACATATATATTAATTTGGATTCGCATCAGGGTACCTCCTCCAATAGCCATTTTGGATTCGTTCATTGATTTTTCACAGGTAACTGGAGTTGGAAATATAGGTTTTGTAGGTAGACCTCTTGTAAACCTTCACGAGACTATAACTCGTCCACTAGGGACACCTCGTGGTTTAAATGATTGTTATACATGCTAAGTGTAACCGTAGCCTCGACGACACGGAGTTTTATGTAAGTTTTATAATTATTTTGTTTGATTTGCTCGAGGACTAGCAAAGTCTAAGCGCGGGGTAATTTGATAGGTGTCTAAAACACTTTGATATTTATCTATTGTTTATGCTTTCTTTGCGTGTTTTCTTATAAATTATGTAGCTTATATTTTCTTTTGAGTCTATTAGGTGTTTTGGAGTCATTTGGAGCAAAAGAAGAGAAAATAGGCGCAAAAAGGGTATCATAGTCATTTTAGGTGCAAGTGCTATCTGGATCCCAGTCGAGGATAAGGGATAACCAGTTGGAGTCTAAGAACAATTGCTAAAAACACCCATGGGTGTTGATAGTTGTCCCAGTTATTACACTACACCCTGAAATTGAGAAATCATTTCTCATAAGTTTTCTTTCCCAAATTTGTTCTGTTGTTCAACAGAACTGAAGCCCAGAGGGTTAACCAGAAATGGATCGATTATGGTTCCATGGAGGAATTCGTGAAGATGCAGATGAAGTAATTAGAGATTCGATAATGGGGATGTGATGGTTTCTGAATTCTTATTTACAGCTAGGGTTTTGGTGCGAATCTGGAATGAAATTGATATGAAGATGAGAGAATGAAGAAGCTTATTATCATAATGATCGATTTTAGAGGTGGTTAAGCTTGGTTTGAGGTTGAATTAGCTGCTGGTGTTGTTGATTGATAAGAAACAGAAACTAGGGTTTCTGTGATGTTTGAATTTGAAGCTCTTAGTTGAAGATTTGAGGTTATAGAAGGAATGAAACTGGTGAGATTGAGAAGTAATGTGAGATGTAAGTGTTGTTTAGGAGTTGGTGGCACTGAGATTGTAGAAATGGTGATTCTGTGTTGTTGATGGTGCTTCGGTTGCTGCTATAGGTTTTGCAGGTGGATGCTTGGTTAAATGGAGCTGTTGAAGGATGCATGTTGCAGCAAGGAAGTAGAACTGGTACAGCTACAGATGCAGGACAAGGAAGAACTAATGCTGCTGTTGGTGGAAATGCAGTGGTGGAATGGCTTACAGAGCTAATTACAAGGGAGAAGTGATGGTGGAATGAGTGGCTTGGCATGAATTGAACTAAAGGTGGTAGATGGTACTGAATCTTAAATGGAAAAATGAGCTGAGTTGCTGCCAGTGATAGTTGTTGTTGCTTATAATGGGTTATTGAAATATGATGTTGTGGCTAGATGGGGAAATTCAGAGTTGCCAATTAATGTTGAACTGGTTGTTGAAAGAGAAAGATAGGCTTGAGGTACAGATGCTGGTGGAAGTGATCAATGAGTATGGTTCAGAAAAGAGTTTTGAACTGATATTGTAGATGAGATTGAGGATACTATATTTGATTGTGTATTGAAGTTGAGTTGCAATAATGTGTATGAACTGGTGATACCGTGTGTGCTTCCATGGTTTTGGTAAGAAAAATGATAGGAGTAACTGGTGCAAGAATATGAAGTAACAGATGGGGTTCGAGCTTAGAGAATTGCGACAGCTTGATTTACAAGATGGATGTGAATTACAACTCATGGAAGCTACAGGATTGAGGAGTCGCAACTGGTGGTGCATGGATAAGCTGGTTCTGCCAGTTTATAAGGCTTCAAGAAAGAACAAGAAGTGATGGGAACTGCTAATGGTTGGTGGAAAGCTGAACAATGCGTTGCAGAGAAGTGGCTTAAGAATAAACCTTGGATTGTTGGTGTTGTAGTAGAAATGGGAGCAAGCAGAGAAGATGCTATATGGTGTTGGTTTTGTGCCTTGGTTTGGATTGATTGTTGAAGCTGCAGTTAGAGTGGTTGCAGGCATGTATTGCACTAGCTATATTCAAGGGAAGTGGAATGAATGAGACTTAATGACCTAAGCTGTGAAATGGAAACAGTGCCTGAACAAGACTACAGCAACAGTGCGAAAAGTGAGCGAAAATGGCGAGCCGGTGGTACTAGTTATGGTTGCCGGATTTTGGAGTTTGAAGAATGGATCGTAATATTTTAGTTAATCATAAAGGAAGAACGTGTTAGATGCAATTGTTGTCCGCTGTACATATGAGCTACGAGTCACGCTTTTGGGAACGTTTCCGCAAGAATCCAAGAATTGGTTAGATGGTTCATTTGTGATGTATGGATTTGAATTGTGAGTGTATGAAATGCAGAGACGGATAGTGAGTCGATGGGAGTTACGATAGTAGAAAAAAGGCTCAAGTGGTCGGATATAGTTTCCCGATTACCGGATTCCGGAAATGGTGGCAGGATTCCGATGATGACGTCAGCAATCCGGCGACCCAGTTTTGGACCCAGAATTTCCAGAGACTTATTTTCCACACATGGGCTTGGTGGACTAATTGGAGATGGGTTTAGAGAATAGAGTATCCTTTTTGTAATTGGAGAAGCATATAAATAGAAAAGTCTTTCTCTAAACCTAGATTTATCTCCATTAGGGATCTGCTACTTTCTTTCTAGGGTTTGCATGATAGTTTTATTCTCCCACTTTTATGATGAACTCCATAAAAACAAGTAGTTGATTTTGTTATTGGTTAAAGATGTAGTTGGATTTTGAAAACAAGTTATGGATTTTATGAATTAGTTTTCTCTCAAATATTATCGTTCGATTTTTACCGCGTATAATAATTGCATGATTGATGTATTGCAATATGATTGAATGTTTGTTTGGTTGAGTCTATAATTGATTGAACATACATCTATATCTATATCTATTTTAGGGTTTTCATCAAGCGATAACCTTGAATACGAGTAGCATGATATGACTACGGTTTGTAGTGATACACTCTTGTAATCATATATGTGGACTTTGACCTTTGTCCGAATTGTCATGCGCAATGTATGATAGTTTCATTGATTAGCTTATTTCCGAAACTTAATGATCCTAGGAATTGAACTTAATTAGCGCAAGGCGTTAGGTTATTCTTTAGGTAGAATTCACATACGCAACTCTAATGTGTATGTTGATAAATTTAGGAAATTTACGGAGTATTCTTGCAATAAGGTATTATAGGGATTTTGATGATAGCGAGATTTAATACGAATTCTATTCATACTTTCAAAAACTTGTTTACAATTGAAGATGAAACATTTACCCAATATTTCACATCCTTGATTTGCGTACTTTATTTCTTTGTTTTGCTTTTATAAAAAATCAGAAAAATCCCCAGTGTTTTTCATAAGAAACCGAAATATATTGACAACCAAGACCTCTCTGTGGGAACGATCCTTTCTTGCCCTTACTATATTATATATTTAGAGTAGTAAGAAAGTGTAATTTATTTTTGACGCCTACGACAGCGATCAGTTCATTGTAGAAACGGGGAACCTAAGGGGCCATGAAGTTAATGGAGTGAGTCGTCATTTTGAAATAATTTTTCATGTCGTCCATCAATTTCTTGCTTTGGTAACGCAAGTTAACCAAAATAGGATTAACGGTGAAACTGAAAATGAATTAATCCAAAGAACTGGATCTATGTGGCAGCAAGTTAACGGGATACCCTTTTCGTACTTAGCTTGTACTAACATATTTAGAGCTCTTCACAGGTTCAACCCCTTCTGCACTCTAGATGCTCCTCCAGCCGCTCCATGAATGAGGATGTATTATTCCTTACTTTCTATGATTTAGTCGTAATTAAGTCTAATGTAATGTTTAATAAAATCTAATGTGAGGCTAATGTAACGTTTAATGAAATCTAATTTTGTTTGAGATAAACATAAGAGTGGTGCAAATACATAGATTTTTCCATTAATTAAGTTGATGTCAACATTACAACGGTGAAACACTTAAACAATCCACTCCAACTTAAAACACGGAGGAAATTCCCAGAATTATTTTCTATGTGTGTCTTCTTTTGTTAAAGTGTGCAAATGCATAAAAAATTTGCAACCAGGGCTTGGGAATTCACTAATCATCTCTTTTGTAAACTCTACTTCTCCGCATTGGTCGAGTTGTGGCTTCTTCAACCTGACTTTAAACTTAAAGTTTCTCTAAGATGCTGCCAACTTGTGTTCTTCGTGCTCCTTAATAACATCGGATAACATTCGTAGTTTTGCATGGCAGTTATGATCTTGACATTGCAAATACCTAATATTTTCTGGTTCTGATTCAACAACCATTATGTTTGCGGAACAACCAACTTGTGGACACTTTGAATACATCCAAGGACATTTCATGAGACTATGATCATCCATGAAACAGAATGGACAAACCTCTTTTGCTTCCACGCATAATATTTGTTTTCCTTTGCTTTTGGAAAACATTGTGTTGTATGAAGAATGTGGAGAAAATATTGGAAACACGATTTCAGATGAGAATATTTTTTGTTATGTTTGGAAAATGTTAGAGAAAATGTATGATATATATAAGGATAAATATGACTGTGACAATAGAGACGTTTTCTCGTCTCACAATAGGCCTATCGATATTGGTGGAGTCGACAACGAGTAGTATCAACCAACAACTTTCATTCCAGTCCCTATAAAATTCTTACGATTACAACTCCAAAACCACACCTCCATTGCACAAAAATATCAAAAAATGTCTTCTAGAATCCGTGGTCTTAAATTTACTCATAAAGAGGATTTAGCTATATGCAAATCCTACGTTTTTCTTAAGAGAGAAAATGTTCAGCGCGATCAAGATATATCATACGCGCCATTTTGGCAGAATATTTTCACAATGTTCGTCTCACAAACATGGAACCACGGAAACCGCGATGCTCGTGGTTTGTATCTTCGTTTTCATTCAATTAATCGTGTTGTCATGCCATTCATTTATCGACTAAGGTAAATTGATCGAGAAGAGGTTGTCGGTGTAACCAAAGCTGAAGTGATTCAAATAGTTCGAGATAATTGGGAAGAAGCTCACGCAAACCTTTTTCTTAACGAAGCATGTTCCAGCATTCTAAAAAATGGTCCATCTCATTCAATTCTTTATTATATCATAAGGTCCCGCCCTATCTTTAGTATAGAAGAAGATGTTACTCTTGTTAAATGTTGGATACATCATAAGGGCACTCCGGATAAAAGTGACCATTTCTGGGAAAGAGTGCTGCAAAAGTTTATAGCATTGCGGATCCGATATACAAGAAACAACAAGAGCCTAGAACTAAGATTTTCATTCATCACTAATGACGCCAAACATTATACATAAGTTTTATGGATGGTTAACCGTAGTAATTCTAGATTTTCCAACGAAGAAATGGTGGGTATATATCTTAATACCTTTATTCTCATTGATAAACTGCATCGTAAATATATCTTAACTTACTTGTTGTTTTTGTTTTTTAGAAATCCATCCCTCAAATCAAATTTACTGAAGAAAACGGAAGAGAGTTAAGCATTTTGAATGCAATGAACTCTATATAGATAATGTTGTTGGATTTGATGTAGTTTGATGATATTATTGTCGTTATAAATTAATTACTATATATGTAAGTCTAAATTAATGTAACTCCAATCGCTTAATATAAAACTAAGGTCTAAATATTTTCATTAATTAATATTACTGCCACTTCTTTTACAATATATAATAACTTAGACAATAATAAGAACATAAATAATTACATCAATAAAAATCTATCACAATCTTTGGCCTCCTGGTTTTCTTTATTTGACGTAACTTCCGAATCAGACATATCTTTTAATCTATCACTGCTATTATGGTAAGATAGAATATTATTAATCTGAGCTTTGATTCTAGAGATTTGAGTACTAATTTCAACAAAGTGATTGTAGTTCCAGTTTCTAAGAGCAAATTTTTCATCCTGCAAATTCCTAGTGAGTTTGAAAGATGCAGACCCATTTCTCTTGTTCGACCAACTATTCTTAATTACATTGGAACAAGACGGTCTCTCAACCAGGATTTATTTAGCCTAAATGGTTTCTTTGTTGAGTTGTTATCTCTAGATGTCACTAACATAATTGGACTATGGTCACTCCTTAAGTGAATCAAATGATAAAAGAGTAGCATTAGGGAAATGAGAAAATAAATTCATAGTAGCCACAGCTCTGTCAAGCCTAACAAAGATGAGCTCATTCCCTGAAATTTTCTATTCGACCAAGTGAAAGGATTCCCAATATAATGCATGTTATAAAGACCAGAATTATTAAGAAGGGAATTGTTCTCATCTAGCTAGTTCTGAGTCATGGGATTTACCCCCATCATTTTCATCATCAGACAAGATAAAATTTAAGTCTCATATACAAATCCAATTGTCTTTATAGTTCTGGCTAATGTCCCGCTCTATAAATAGAATTTAAAACACCATATCAACAAGTTAGCAAGTAAGGGCTAACTTTTGCGTTAAGCTTAATCAAACAATTTATCATATTCAATTGATATATCCATAAACTTCCACAACAAACATAACCCACCAGATAAACCTATTGACTCTACATACACATCATTAGGATACCCATATCTAGCAATGTAGATAGAATCTCATTTTATTATACTAGTAAGATCTTGTTTTTAGTTTCCGACAAGAAAATCATCTAATAAGATCTTTCAGGTTATTCCTAGTAGTGTTGGTGCCAAAACCCTGAATATTCCATGATAGTATCTTCATGTTAAGGGTAAGGGAATGAAAATTTAAATTCAGTGAAAACTTAATTCTTTAAAAAAAAACAAATCCGATAAATGAAAATTTTAATTCGAAAATTGTATAACTTGCAAGAAACTACTTTCAAGCAAATATTAGGGTAGAACGCTAAAAGCAAATCATAGAAAGGGGGTAAGTAAACTAGAGTTCTTTTGGAGATCAAGAATAGAATTACTGACCTTATTTGCAGTATTCCTTTGAACTTCATCCGAGTGTAGAAGCATTCATGATATATACATATAAGATAAGTTAAGAGATATCGTTACGATTGAAGAACCGCTCTGAAAACCTAGCTTTCGCTCCGTGTGTTGTTTCTACTCTCCAAAACTTATAATTTCGTGATCTCATGATATCCTTTTCATCCATGACCTAATATCTATTTATATAGGTTTACATTTCTTGGAATTCAAGTATCTAAGTCGGTTAAGGAACCCGACCCTAAGTTACGAAAGAAATACCCTAAAATAATTCGTGAGTTTTGGTATAATTGATTCACAAATCAGGTATGCGAACCATACTATAACATAAAATCCAGGGACTCTCATTCGCAAACCAGGTATGCGAAAAATATTTTCAGTTACTCCCATTTGTGAACTTAGTTTTCGAATGGACTTGTCTTCGGTATTCGATAAACTCGTTTTGCCCATAACTTATTCGTCCGAACTCGGAATGACCTCATATTCTTTTTGCATTATTTTGTAATTGAATTCCCATGACTCAGATTCATCTAGATAAGAACAATTGCATTCTTAATAATTCTGGTCTTTATAACATGTATTATATTGGGAATCCTTTCACTTGGTCAAATAAAAAAGGTCAGGTAATGAACTCATCTTCGTTATGCTTGAAAGAGCTATGGCTACTTTGAATTTCTTTTCTGACTTCCCTAATGCTAATATTTTATCATTTATTTCACTTTGGGAGAGACCATAGTCATCTAGAGATAACAACTCAACAAAGAAACCATTTAGGATAAATAGATCCTGGTTTAGAGACCCGTCTTGTTCTGATGTTATTAAGAATAGTTGTTCGGACAAGAAAAATGGATCCTCAGCTTTCAAACGAACTAGGAATTTGCAGAATGCAAAATTTTCTCTTAGAGACTGGAACTACTATCACTTTGTTGACATTAGTACTCAAATCTCTAGAACTAAAGATCAGATTAATAATATTTCTATCTTAGGAACCCATAATAGCAGTGATAGATTAAAAGATATATCTGATTCTATCAATCATTTGATGAGAAAACCTCACTTGGAATGAGTTAAGCATGGTCTATGGCCCGTCTCTCGATTTTGAGCATCTTTGCTCCGTTTCGTCGCACTTCTTCCACTTGCATTTGGCTTGGGCACTTGGATACTTGGAATACTTCTCTTCTTAGCTCTTTTTAGCACTTTGTAGCTCCTTTTTGGATGATTCACCTAATAGAGACAAATAAGAGTAAACAAGAGTAATAATACGAAAATATGCAAGAATAATAGCTAAAACAAGTATGCACTTATCATGGTACCATTTCTATCAAATATCACATTTGATATAATTGTTTACAATACCAATCGGAAAATTAATTTGCAAAGTTACAATAAGGAATAAATTGAGAATATGATATACGTACGTAACTGGTGAAAATATTTTTCAAAATATTTTTTATGCACTATCCCGCCTCAATATCATATATTTGGAAGAAACTTTAAGGCCCAACGCCGATCCAATTATCTAAAAATAATAATTTATATTGTATTTCATATAAATTACAATGGTTTAAATATGGAAATCTAAAAATAATAATCTTAGGTCTGAATTGGATTGATGCCCAACGCCGATCCAATTATCTCTATTGCTTGGATTCCAAACTCTCTTCCAAGTGACTTTGAGATTTTTTTTTAATAACGTATATCTTATTACCTCAAACACATTTTGTTTCTGTTGTTTGGATGAAACCAAGCCAAGCCCATTTCTTTCTCTTTTCATAAAAAAATAATTACAGAAATTCGATCATAAGATTTATTTATACAAGACTAAGCATTATACCACTAATATACATGTTTCCGATTGATTTATAATGTATTTCATATATATATATATATATATATATAATATTATAAACTAGAAGATTCATCAAATTTATGACAATTATTATTTATCTATTATTACGTTAGCTTTCCGCTTCTTTTAGTTTACATATTAAAATTGACTATGGATCTCCAATTCAGCCTTTAATATATGATTCCATATCAAAAATTAAAAAACATATACTCATATTATGATTCACGATTTAATGCACCTTAGGTTTTTAACACAAGAAAAACATTTTCATATTTGCGTTAACATTTTTTGTAATACTTAATGATACGTGGATATTTTTTAACAGATCAATTGAGTTTCATATGTTTATGTGGTATAACTTGATCAGTTCTGATGTTATACAGTATATGATGGAGGTTGTTTTGGCTGGTCAGAGTTATGTTTAATTCTCTGTTTACACTGGGACTGAGTATGTAATGCACCTAGTTTTAATTTGATCACCATATCCACATATATCAGAGGCATGTTGTTTTCCTACCTACTATATATAATTTGATTAGAAGATAACGATGAAACAAAGACTTCACATGATTTTCTCATTGTTATTGTCTTACCTTTTGGTATCTTTATTATGCTAATATATGATCACCTAGACATTCTCGCTTCTACTTGGATGATGCTGAAATGATTAGTTTTTCTTATTCTTGGATTGGATTATAAAATAATTTTTTTATATTTCTTTGTTAGTTTGGGTTATTTGTTATTGGTTTATAGTTTTGCACAAGTATATGCTATATTTTTTTTCTTCATATAAATGGTTGTTTTTATTTGCTCAAATGAATGAGTTGGAATTTTTAAAGTACTCGGATTATTTACCAACCACTGGCATATAAGGGAAAAATCTACAAGCATTTTTACCTGGCCAAGGAGTGATTCATCGCAGTCAACTCTTTCGATGAAGTTCTTCTCCGGATGACCAAATCCAATCCATTCCACCATCTTTCCCTCATCATTCTCTTGCAGCTTTATGTCCTTTAGTTTGAGCACTTTCACGGGTGTTCTTGTGCTGTTAGCTGTTACAAACTTTGACATCAACACGTGAGATTGCGGATGAGGTTTTCTAATTATAGATTATACCAGTGCTATTTTTCTGTTGCACTTCTTCTTTTTAGAAGTTGACTTAGCAAAAGTTTTTGGGTTCCCCTCACATGAAAGATTCACATGCCTGGTAATTTTATAATCATGGATTGTTAAATACTACTTCTAACAATATCGATAATCAATCAAACTAAAGAATTCAGAGTAGTGAAATAAACATTACGTAGAAAAATATATTTGAGTGATATGTAGATCATGATGAGATTTCTTGTTGTTTTGTCTAAGAATAATACCAAATGAACCAATATGATGTAAGAACTGAAAAAGTTGGGTCTAACAACCTCACCCAATATTTCCCTTAGCAACATGTATGGATTAACTCCAATATAATTACAAGAGAATCAACTAGACAGTTAGACTCAATCTTAAGAAAAGTATATATATCAAAGAGTTATATCTCAATATCTCAATTCAATCCGCAATCAAACAAATAATAACTTGCGAACCCGATTGAATATAAGAGAGATAACTTGAACGGTATCAAAGACCACTGTTCAAGGATCAATCAATTTCAATCAACAACCAAATGTTAGATTTACCAATTGATCGATTCAACGCACAACCTGTGATATTTCAATTATATAGCAAAATATAATGCGGAAAAGAAATAACACAGACCCTAGAAGTTTTGTTAACAAGGAAATCACAAATGCATAAAAACTCTGGGACCTAGTCCATATTTGAACACCATACTGTATTAAGCCGCTACATACACTAGCCTACTACAAAGCTAACTTCGGTATGGACTGTAGTTGAACTCTAATCAATCTCACACTGCTTAAAGGTACAGTTGTGCTCCTTACGTCTCTGATCCCAACATGATACTATACACACTAGTACAAACTGTCACATAGGCCACATTTTCAGATCAAAAGCCTAGCCACACTAAAATATTTTTCCGTGGATATAGGCATAGATTGTTGTTATGGCCACGTTGATCACTTTCCTGTAGCCATAGGATACTATTTGTCCATGGTTTTAAGTATAAACCCATGACCTGTATCCATAGATGGGTATATGGTCACGTTAACCAATTGTGTGCGTGTCTATTACGTAGGGTGGCAACAGACACGCCTATTCAGCCAAGGCGGAAAACAAAATTATTTGGCCACTTTAATTCTTTTATGTGCCCAAAATGTAGGGTTCATTAGACACTTTAATTTTCCGAGGCAAAATAAAATATATTAGCCACATGGATTATTAAGAAATAGACACAGTTGTCAAACATGTCCAAAGATAGACATATAGCTACATGAATTTCAAAAAATTTGGATTATCATATGGCATGAATATGTTTATGAATCCAAAGTGTTTGGTTCATTGGGTACGTGCATCATGTATGTATATATATATATATATATATATATGTCATATGTCATATGACTTATATGTCATATGCAGTTGCAGTTGCTATCCAATAAGCCGATAAAAATTATCTATGTACGGTCAAGGTCATTAGTAGCGACTGGTTAACACCTGTAAATGGATGGTTTCTTCCTTCTTACCAACTTTCTGACTTATAATAGTCAACTCGCGGCCAGGTTTTGATTTCTGAGCCTGGTATGCATACAATATGCAAAAATAGGTTTGTTTGAGGTTTCGTAGAATATTCCGAAGGAATCTTACCTGTAAATGGATAGATTCGTCGTTCTTACCAAGTTTCTGACTTAGAGTAGTCAACTCACGGTCAGGTTTCGATCTCGGAGCATGGTATGCATAGTTTGTATGTCGTTATACCACATTTGAAGTTCGAATCGACACTAAGCTTCATATTCATCAATTTCGATGATGTATCATGTTAAGTTTGAATTCGGAACCCTCTCAAAGCTTCGTGGTCCATAGATTATATGCCATTGTACCAAGTTTGAAGTTTGAATCAATGCTGAGCTTCATGTTTATCGATTTCTATGATGTATCATGCTAAGTTTTAAGTCATAACCCTCCCAGAGCTTCTTGGTTCATATTTTCTATGTCATTATACCATATTTGAAGTTCGAATCGACTATGAGATTCATATTTATCGATTTCAATGATATATCGTGATACGTTTGAAGTCAGAACCCTCCCAGAGCTTCTTGGTTCATAGTTTTTATGTCGTAATACCATATTTGAAGTTCGAATCGACATTGAGCTTCATATTTATTGATTTAGATGATGTATCATGTTAAGTTTGAAGTTTGAACCCTCCTGGAGCTTCTCGGTTCATAGTTTGTATGCCGTTATACCACATTTGAAGTTCGAATCGACATTGAGCTTCATATGTATCGATTTCGATGATGTATCATGCTAACTTGAGTTTACCAGTGTGAACTAAAGCTACTTCATGATCTGTATGACTTTTCAAAATTACTTCATGACCTATGCGACTAGTCGAAATCCAAACCGGAAGCACAAAGAGAAAGCACAAAGAAACACACCAATTATCGATTCCCTTGGATGATATCACCCACAATTAAGAGTTTCTATGACCCATCATCGAAGACTTGATAAACAAATCTGTATCAAACAGAAAAGTCTATTGAATTGATAAATCTTTCTATCTCCCACGGATATACCTACGAGTTTTTGTTCCGTATTTTGATAAATCAAGGTGAACATGAACCACTTGATAACTCGGACTTATATTCCCGAAGAACAACCTAGAATTATCAATCACCTCACAATAATCTTAATCGATTAACAAAACAAGATATTGTGCAGTAACAAACGATGAGAAGAAGGTGTTTGTGACTACTTTTCTATCTTGCCTATTGGAGATATACATCTCAAGCCAATCTTACAATTATACTCAATCATGATAGAAACAGCAAGATCAGATCACGCAACTACAGAGAAAATAGTTGGGTCTGGGTTCACAATCCCAACGAAGTATTTAAGTCGTTAACCTACAGGGTTTCATGAAAAACCTAACGTTAAAGGAGAATCGACTCTAGCTAATAGAACTAGTATCACACAGGAGGTGTGTGGATTAGGTTTCCTAGTTTCTAAAATTATCCTTTATATAGTCTTCAAATCAGGGTTTGCAATCTAAATTACCTTGGTAACAAAGCATTCAATATTTTCCTTTAGATGAAAACCTGATTAGATTCAAGCTAATATCTTTTAACTGTTAGATCAAACTTAGCTTGTTATTCACAAATAAAATGTAACTTCATTTTGGTTTGAGAAACCGTACGTAAATGTGTACACTTAGTTGGTTCAACAATAGTTAACCAATATCCATATGAGCACTTTCATATCAACCTTATTCATCTTCATCATAACTAGTTCAAATGAACTAGTTAGAGAGTTGTTCAATTGCTTCGATCTTATAGAAGTATACAAGATGCAATCAAAGCAAAATAAGTTTTGATTCACTCGAATCGATTCATGAACATTATAGCCACGGTTTGCAAAGATTGCATTCCTTATTATATAAATATTTTAGTTCATGAACAAACCGATTTTGGAAAGTAACCTACCTAAGTATGCAAACGGGTACGCATACTTAAGTAACCGGATTGAGTTCGTTTTTCACTTTCAAATTCCAGCAGAAATTCACGGACGTGAACTTTCCGCATGTATGCGTAAGGGTAAACATACTCACACCTATTTCCAATAACCGCCAGTACGCGTACTAGTACCCATACTTTGGGTTCCCGGTTTTGGACTTTTACACAAATGTGAGAACACACTATGTTTATATCCAAAGATGGTTACATGTTCTAAAATCTCATTTCAATCATTGAAACTTTCTTAGAGGATGTTAAAATAGTTGTTATTCACGAACTATTTTCATCAAAGCGATTTTCAAGTTATTAAAAGATTCAACATGACTTTCGTCACGAGTAAAGATGATCTTGGATAAAGTGAAAGCTTACCAACACATATTTCGATAAATAGATAAGCGAGATAAACTTGGCTCGAAATAACAAATGTGTATAATTAAATTCTATATAGAAATATGACTTTTATCTCAAAATAGGAGATAGAATAGATAGACTTTTGAATGATTGATAAGTTCAAGTCTCCACATAACTTTTGTTGATGAAGTTCCACAAGTTTCCTTGAGTAGTTCTTCGTCTTCAATCGATAAACGTCGTGGAGTATAAGGCTCAACTACACTTACTATCCTAATCTGAGTGTTAGCTATAATTAGACTAGAAATCAAGACTTATAGTTTTGGAAACTAAACTTGACAAACAAGCTTGGGATAGAAACGCTTGCGAGTTCGACCGAGCAGTCCTCTAACAATCTCACCCTTTGTCAACTTTAGTGACAAAACTATCAATACATATGGAATACACAATAAATAAACTTTGTATCTTCTCATCCAAATGCTTGATCTCCTTCGTTCTTCAACATTACTCGAAATTTTCGTCACTTCCAAGTATTCCAATGATTCTAAAGGTATTCCATTCAGCATCATCATTGTTGAATATTTTTAGATGTAACAATGAGAAAACAATAGCTCTCAATCATTATTATACAGTGTCATAGTATTATTACACAACATCAGAGTTCAATTATATCACAACTTCGACAACAATACTATGGTGATATGTATCACTCCCCCTTAGTCAATACTTCATCTCACATGAAAACCACTCCCCCTTAAATAATGATCCGAAAACCATATGTATTTGTAGTGAGAACTACACATTAATTCTCCCAATTGTTTTCAATAAAATTGGCAAAGGTACGAAAAATAGTGGGATCCTAATAAAATTTCCATAGAGACACTTCATGCCAAAAGAAATCACATATCAACTTTTTAGATGCAATCATATAGCCGAAGATAAATGCATTCATCAAGGAGTTTATAAAGATACAAGATAACCCTAAAATATTCCACAGCCGCACTCCCTACAAAGATTTGGCAATTAAGCACAAGTTCAATTAAGAACTCTCCCTCATAAAATGGCATTCCCGAAAGAACAACAAGAGCGACCTTTCTTTCACAAAAAAAGAAGGATTTCTTTAGACATTAACAAATCACATAAGAATATGAATTTGTATCCAAAAATCTCAATTACATTAACCACAAGAGAACCCATGATTAATTTAATCGGAAATTACGGAGCCGCATAGTATTTACATAAAGATATGGATCAGGAAGATCAATAATATGGAATAAACAAAAATTCATTCTATTTTTCATCACTATTTGCACAATGACATATAACAGACTTTAATCTTCGTAAACAAAATTTCATCCTATCTTCCATCAATATTTGCATAATGACATAATAGGCTTAACTTTTGTTTGTCAAAAGCTCATTCAATCTTTTATCAATACTTGCATATCAACATATGAAAGACTTAACTTTTGACCACGTATGGGACAATCAAAGTTCACATACACAAACAAACATATCCTATATCAAGTTGCAATACATAAAACCATAAAGATTAATACTGCAAAATCATCTTACAAATAAACTTTAGAATTTAAATAAATAAATCTAAAAACGTTGCAAGATGAAAATCGTTGGAAATAACTATGTGAACTCACAATAATTGATATTCCAAACCCTTGTTATCCTTCTTAAAAACATAAGAATAAATTCTCATAAGAAGTTTCATATGAAAAATAAGAATCAGGTCTCTTTGATAACATCATACCTTTGAAAGGGTCCATCATAAAAGGTATCACTGATATCCTTAATTCATTTGACCGTAGAGACCCCATGTTCATGTGTGAGAACATTGAATTTTCGATCAACAATGCGGGCAAGATGCCTAACTTTGACACAATCCATGATGAGTTTGTTCTGATTCCTGATCAAGGTGTTTTGATTATCAAGGATTTTAGCCTGACCATCAATAAGCTGATTTATTTGCAGTTGAAGATTTGCAAATAATGAAAAAGAATTAAATCCTTGACATGTTCTCCCATCCAAGAGTTGTACTCTTTCCTTTCAATCATTCTTTTCAAGACAAGTTCTTGAACATAATCGCATCCTTTAGTGTCTTCTTCCATCTCAAGATTTACAACTTCTTGAGGTCTCGAGGAGTTTTCCATACCCCTATTTTTTATTATTAGTTAAGGAAAATCAATATAAGATATATATATATATATATATATGTTTTCAAGCAAGATAGTGACACCCATGTTGTATAAACCCTAAAAAACTCTCAGGAGAGACACGAACGTTCATGGACTAGTTGAAAGTAACAGATTAGAAGAGATCTAAGAAGACGAAAATACTCCATGTTTTCATATATCCAACATCATCATGACTCAATAATTAAAAATTTAATCAGAGCATAAGAAGGAGATACATAGCAACAAGGAGTCAAGTGACTCTACTTTCTTAACAAAAAAAAAATAGCATAGTCATACATAATACAAATGGAAAATTACAGTACACTTGAGTATCTCCCAAAAGTCATTCTTGCATCTCTCAAGTTAGATACAAGAACGAAAATGCCTACGATTAGGCAGTAAAGTGAGATGTAATCCCGCTATGAGTATTGATAGATGAGTTGTAAATTCCATATGAAAGTTTGGACCTGGTATTTCTTACCTTCTTTCGATTATTTCGCATTCCATAAGAATTCAACATAACCTTGTTAGGTGATCCATCAGATATATTTTTCTGAGTATTAAGTCTATGACCTCTAGAAATTGGTTCCAGAGGATTAGAAGAGACATGTCTCCACCATCTATACTTAGATTTACCAGACTTATTCTCATAAATACTGGGAATATGTATTTTTGTGGTGTAAGAATTTGCACCATTCGGAGGAACACGATTCATGTGGGGATTTCGAAATAAGTGACCATTGAAATCCATTTTTTTTTCTTTATTTGTGATCTTTGTGAATATTGAGAGATGTGTGATACAAATTCGAGTGAGGAAGGTGAATCTTCATCAAGTAAAGCTAAGAAAATACATATCAATTACGATGGAGATCCTGAAATGGCTGATTTGTTGGATTATGAAAATGATTTTACACAAACTCAACTTTTTTATCAAGCTCAAGATGATTCATTTATGGAGCCAAATCCGGAAGATGAGTACATATATGAGGAACCCAACGCTAATAATACACAGGTATGGTTGTATAAGTTGTTTAATGTCCGATTTGTAGCTTGATTTCACCAAAATTTATGATTTTTTCAACTGGTTCGGCGACACAGAACAATGTTTGGCAGATAACATCTGTGCCGAACCATGGAAAATAAGAACATTTCGGATTATTCGATTGAGAAAAAAATGCGCCGATTTGTCCTTCAATTGTTTTAGTGCCAAAAAACAGTTCATGGTTCGGCTCAAATTTGAGGTAACATTTATAGCCGAACCATATGTTTGAAAACATACGAGTTACAGTGTAATGTTCGGCTTACTAGTTCTAGAGCCGAACATAAATTTTTGTTTTCGGAATATTTATGAAACTCAAGTGTTATGGATCGGCTTATAAGATTAGTCCGAAATCGGCCGAATTCATGTTACAAACGTAGTTCGGCTTTATAAGTCAAACACGAATTAGCCGAACATTGGGTTCGGCTTTCTTATTGTTGTTCGTGTGAGCCGAACCTGACCCAAAACCTGTGCGATATTTTTGTAGATTGTTGCTGAAATGGAAACTATGGAGGATCAACCACCGCCTGTTGATGTAATTCATGAAGATACTAGAGATCACTTCCAAACTGACTTGGTAGGTAAAAAACGTAGTTTATTTTTTTTATAAATTTTCAACTATGTTGTATGCAAAATCATTAATAAAACTAAAGTTTTGTACTTGTGGATATGTAGACGTGGAAAACCAAAGAAGAAGATGTTAAATGGGTTGAGGAACATGCTTAGAAAATCAATTGCATCCTAGTTAAAGGTAGACAAAGCCGAAAGAAGCGGGCTGAGATGGTTTGTGAGAGGGGCGGGAAGAAAGTAAGCAAGAAGAAAAAAGATAAGCCATATGTTGGGAAGACCGGGAAAAAATATAAGACTAAAACAAGGAAGATAAATTGTCCTTTCAAGATCTTCTTAAATTGGAATAAATATGAAGACATTTTCACAATGAATAAAGATATGGATTGCCGTCATAACCACCCACGTCCAAAGGATCTTCATGGACATTATAGAGCCGGAAGACTTAAAGCTCATGAATATGCGGAGGTAGATAAAATGACACGAGCACGTATGGCACCCTCTAAAATTCTTAGCAAGTTGAAGGCGGATGATAAGAATAACAAGACTACGTTGCAACAAATCTACAACGCGAGAAGTACTTTGAGAAGAAAGGATTTGCAAGGTAGGTTGGTAATGCAACAATTATTGTGGTTGGCGCAAAAGAAGAACTATGCTTGCCAAAAGAAATTGAATGAATTCGGCCATGTGACGCACCTATTTATTGCGCATTCGGAATGCGTAAAGTTGGCGTTATGCTTCCCACAAGTTCTTATATTGGATTTCACTTACAAGACCAATAAGTATGAGATGCCCTTGATGAACGTTGTTGGTTATACGTCAACCAAGTCACCTTTCACCGTTGTTTTTTGTTTTTTGCATGATGAGTTGAAAGAAAACTATGTGTGGGCATTGGAACAAGTGAAGTTAATCTTCCGGGAGGATGCTCTTCCAAAGGTCATGGTAACCGACCAAGAGGCGGCATTGATGTTTGATATAAGGAAGGTTTATCCGAACGCGCAAAACTTTATCTGTACCTTTCATGTATGGAATAATGTTAAGAAGAAATTCCAAGGGATAATCCAACCGCTGAAGTTGAAAGAGCTAGAGAAGATTGCTAAATTACCGGATGGAGAACGAGAAGTGAAGAAGAAAGAATTCAAGGAAACATATGATTCTAATGAAAGGATGTGGGCATGTTTCCACAATGATTGGGAATCTTTGACTTGGTCCATCACCGAAGAAGTGTTTGAAGAAAATGTTGAAAAGCTCATTGCGAATTGGGGCGTCAAATACCTGGAAATCATTATATATTTACGGAAGCAATTCTTGGATACGAACGCACATAGATTTTTTAGTGCATTTAAAAACCAGCACAAGCACTTCGACAACCAAGCTACAAGTATGGTAGAGTCGGCTCACTATCGTTTGAATAAGAATCTATTTGGGTGCATGGACACGTTCGTCACGGTTTTTGACACAATGAAAGACTATTTCATGAGTGATGTTATAAGAATTAGAGCGTTATTCGAAAAAAAACTAATGATGAAGCATGATGAATTCCCGGATGATAAGTGGCTCCGGGGACTAACCCATATGGTCTCTCATTTGTGCCTTGAACTTATAATGAAGGAAGTGAATTTGATGGACAAAATGGACGCCAACTCCCAAGAAGAGTGTGTTTGTAAAATAAGGGAAAGCATGGGACTTCCGTGTCGGCATGAACTACTTCGGTACAAGGATTGTAGGATACCTTTTGAGTCTATTGATTCTCATTGGAAACAATTGAGTAGTGATCCAATGCCCGACAAGGACGATGATGTAGAGATTTGGGACATACCTTACGGAAAAAGGTTGGCTGAAATGTATCGTGGGATGTTGCGACCTCATAAACGAATATTTTGGGAAAACATGATGCCAATCCTTTATCCTCACACCCAACAAGGTATATTAGAACCGGAAAAGGTACCACAAAAAGGTAGGCCACCCACGAAAGAGAACCGACAAGAGCAGAGAGCAAGAGCATATGCTATTACCAAAAAACCAACACCTACCACAAGGGATCCATGCGGGGTGAAGTACCATAATGCAAAGTACGAAGAAGAGAAGAAGGAAATAGAGAAGTTAGACAAGATGGATGAAGTGAAGCTATCAAAGAAACGTGGTCGACCGAGCAAGGTTAAAGGTGAAACAAGTAACAAAGATGTTAAAAATAGTGGTCCTCTATGTCCTCCCCCATTGGAAGGAGACGTAAAGCTTAAAGGTAATATGTTTCCATCTCAACAAATGGAAACAACAAAGACCACGACGCTTCCCAAGCAAAAGGAGAACAAAACCGTATATGCGGAAGGGAAAATGAAGGGTCCTAAAAGAGATAGTTTGGGGAAGTATTTGAGACCTTCTAATATGATTTACAGAAACTACTTGGAGAACCTACCCGAAGCCATTCATGAGTTTATTATATCCATGGACGATGTCGAAGGGGATGGAAATTGTGGTTTCCATGTCACCGCGGAACAACTAGGACCTTTTAAGGATGGGAACCAACCGGTTGCCCAAGGGGATGAAGTAAATCATATTCGTCAAAGATTGTTACAAACTCTACGTTGAAACAGGGACTTCTACAAGTCAATGATGCGAGGTGGCGGAGACCACGGGGTCACACAAGAGTTCATTAGTTTTGAACGGCGTTTACATGGGGATGCCGTCATCACACGTGATCATTGGATGCAAATGCCGATATGTGGGTTTTTAATCGCGGAGACCTTTAATTGTGTTGTTCATTCATTTTCGAGGGCTGGAAGTTGTTCCACCTATGCGCCGCCAACAAAGCCTTGCAATGAGAGTGTGAAAGATAGAAGACTTGTCATCGCATTTGTTCAAGGCTGCCATTATATCGGTCTTAAGCTTAGATCCAGTTTCCCAATACCTCCATTGTCTCCTGAAGCCTTTTGTCCTGTTTTTGAAGAAAATTACGCTATGGATTGGTGTGCAAATTACTCTACGGAGATGGAGCTTTGGAGAAGTTTACATCCACCTCTTCCACCCGGACTAGTGTTTGTAATGGATGATGAGGATGAAGAAGATGTTTCCGAGGATGATGAAGAGGATGTTTTTGAAGATGACGAAGAAGATGTTGTGAGGTTGGGATCACCCTAGTACTTGTTCTAATATGTATAATTATTTTTCATTTTCTTTTCGTCGGATGCCTAGGTTGATATGATATTATGAATGCTACATAATGTATCCTAAAGCACATGTTATGAATTGATAATATTTTTTGGTGCAAACAATGGAAGAAAAAGAACTTTCAGTAACAGGTTCGTCTTACATTTGACGACTTGTGTGTGCCGAACTTTAGTTATACTTTGTATTTCAACACCCAATTAAAGGTTCGATTTATTCGATGTATTCAATAATAAGCCGATCCTAATAATATTACTTACATTGTATGATTCGGCTAACAGTTGACTTTTTTTTTGTGCCGAACTTGAGTGATTATATGTATTCAATCTTCATTGTAAGGTTCGGCTTATTCGAAAAAATCACTATTAAGCCGATCCTGATAACAATACAAATGACCAATTGTTTGAAATAGTTTGAAATCATTAAATCATCATTATAAAATCACTACCCATTACAAAGTAAAAATTACAAGCATTTAATAACCAAAACGATTTATGACAAACTTTCTAAGGATGTTGTAGTGAGCTTGGTATTTGAAATTTTCCCCTTTCCATCTACGCCATTCCTCTAGAGCTCGAACAACAACCTCATCATTTGTTTCACCTTTAAGCCTATATCGATTCACAATCCGAATCATAGCTATGAAGTCCCGAACTTTTTTTTTAATTGTTTCTATTCGACAAAACATGGAAGCGTTATCCCGGTTGTTTGGATTACCTGTTTCATTGGTGAATGCTTCATGAATTCTGACCAAGTAGTACATACTCATTAAACCCTTTAATCGTCGCTCGGAACCCTTCTCCGGATAGTAAGTTACGTAATGTTTGCAAAGAGATAAATCTTCTTCTAGAGTATACTTAGGTCTAGACACTGCCATTTTGTGCTTTGATAATGAGATATCGTATGTGGATATATATATATGAGTGACGGATTGTACTATTTGTAACGGCTATATTTTAAAAAGTTCATTAAACCTATTGGCCATAAACAGTTTAAAGCTCGGCACATACGAGTTTCATCAATATGAGCCGAATAAAATGTACTACAGTTTTAGCCTTTGTCAGAGCAAGGTTAAAGACATTAGAACTTTATCGCAATAAGAACAATGTACGTAGTAACAATGTACCTAATAGTATTTCCATAATTAGAGCCGAACTGTTCTTCATCCGGGTAAAAAAAACAAAGTTCGGCAGCCGATCGTTCTCATAGAACATGAACTCGATACTAAAAAAAACTTGGCGAATCATCGATTTCCGGTCATAAATCAACGAAATACGCAAAAATAAACAATGGGTTTGTGGGAAATACCTTTCTATGTGCAATTTTAAAGAATCATCCTCTATCTCTTCCTCTCCAACACCAATCGATCCGGTATCCACTTCATCTCCATCTTTCTTAAAAGCCCTAGATTGAGATGCTATAGAAGATAAACCAGGATTCAACACCGTATTTCTAGGGCATCGCTTAACACGAGGTGCCATTTACAACTGCAATCAACAACAAAATCAAAGAAATTTTTTTCTGAAATTTTGGAGAAGAAGATGAGAAGAAGAGGGAAAGAGAGGGGTTTTTGTTTTTAAAACTTAAAAAAAAAAATTTTTTTTTATAAGTAACGGATTAATAAGTGTGTTAATTAGTGGGATGGGTTAATTAATGGGATTGTTTTAGGATTAGAATTTAATTAAGTGGAAGGGTAGTAATGTAATTTAAATTGGGAAGGGGTATTATAGTAACTTAACAACCATTAGGATAAGGGCCACCCTTGAAATACTATAGGCACCCACATTTTTGTCCTATATGTATGCCCCAAAATAGGGTTCTATTAGATCTCTCCCAAAATGGTCTTCCAATTCAAACTCTAAGACTATACATCCAAATGAAACATTCCCAATTTCGCCGGACAATTTTACTTTTCTGTTCGTTTTCAAAGCGTGTACATCTCTTCAACAATGCCCACCTCTTGGAAAATCCATTCGCGGTGAAGTTACCCGGATTGGAATCGACGTTGGTCCGTGTATTCGAAATGTAGAAATTTAGATGATGCACAGATTTTGTTTGAAGAAATTCCTTTATGAGATATTGTGACATGGAATAGTACGATTGCAGGGTGCTTTAGAAGCGAAAATGTAAGGAAGGGTGGAGATTTTTTTGATCAAATGCTGAGAGCAATGTAGTAAGTTGGAGTATGGTTACACTCATAATGAAAGGCCATTGAGGCTTTGAAGCTGTTTAAAAGGATGCAATCTGAGGGGTAAGTCCACATGAAGTGACACTTATTAGCCTTCTGTCAGCTTGTGCTCAGGCGGGTCCCTTGGAAATTGGAAGGTGGGTTCATAACTATGTAAGAAGGTCGGATATATTTCAAACAAATGCTGGATGAGAATGGAATCACCACTATGGATGCATGGTCAGTCTACTTGGTCGTGGAGGATATCTAAATGAAGCTCATGAATTAATAACAAGGATGCCATTTCCAGCAGATGCAGGCATTTGGGGTGCCCTACTCAGTGCATGTCAACTCATGACCATCTTGAGCTAGTCGAAAATGCAGCAAAATCCCTGCTTGATTTAGAGCCATGGAACACAGGAAACTACATTCCACTCTCTAAGCTAATGCAGCAAAAAGCCGTTGGAATGACGTGGAAAACGTTCGAGAAAAGATGAAAGGAAAGAGGGTTCGAAAAACTCCCGGATCAAGTTCACTTGAAATCGAAAGCTCAGTTCGGAGTTTGTAAAGGGGGATAAATGTCACCCTTGTTCACCAGAAATTTCAAAAGAAATTTACTAAAATTTGGATGGATTGACAATGCAGCTGGAAAACTTAGCTAATATGGATTCTGTGCTGCACGATATATGCGAGGAAGACAATGTACAAGCTTAACATGTTCAAAGTGAGTAACTTGCTATCTATCACGTTTGTACTCATTGTAAGGTTGAAACTTAGATTATATCGGAAAATGTTGATAGGGAAACTAAACTTATATGGAAGATTTGTGGATAGTTAACCGTTCCATAAGAGTTTCCCTTAAGCGACTAATGTTTGATTTATCATCTTTGGTCCAGTGAGTCTCCGTTGTCCTCATTGGTATACATGCTTGTCCCTCAAGGGAGTTCAAGTGTTATTCTAAGAGTGTGTCGGTTCGTTGCTCATTAGTGTGGTGTCGATTGCCTTGTAAGGAGATGTATTGGTTCCAGTTGTAATTTGCTCCTAGGATCGACAAGGACCTGGTTGTCCTGACTGCAAATTTTGAGCTAGCAAGACAGTGGAATACATAGATGAGTTTGAAATTATAGTTCTTGAGAACCTCACTACTCTGTCTGGGTATGAGCATTTTCTCGAACAAAGACAATGATGACTTTTAGCCACTAACTGCATTACTAAGTTTTTCTGCTTGGGGATCCTTTTCTAACTAAGCACTCAACATATCATTTCCATATAGGTTTTGCATCCGGTAGCTGATTCTATCAACATTAACAGTAGGATCTGGGATATGTACTTTAAGAAGCTTCTCCCCAGATTGGTGAAAGAAGGAAATGATGGGAACAATGGAACAACTGCTGTTTGCGACACAATATGCCTGCAGGTGAGTACTTGTTTGAGTAATCAATCTCTCTACACCTAAAACATATAAATTGAATTCAAATATGATGGTCGCAGTATTATAGAAGAACTCAGAAATCAACTGTAGTTCCTATCTTTTTATTGATTTCTGTCTTGGCTTAACCCAATAGTTCATGAAGGATGGATGCTAAATTTGTGGCCCATGGGATAGATAGGATCAATCTCATAGGTGAAACTTGGTTGTAGGAAATAAGAGAAGAGACTTGCCAACATATTGACTAAGTCATCTGTGGCTTTGGTTCATGTCTTGCATACTTTCCTGTTCGGTACCTCGTGTATTTCTTGTAATTAGCCAAAACCGTAAAAGGAAAATGCAACTTATCTATTGCCTTTCTTGTTTATATTTTCGCTCTGCTTGTAGGCACTGTCTAAGATAATCCATTACGCTAAATATGTGGCTGAGGCGAAATTTCGAGCCTCCCTTGCTGTATACCAAGCTGCCATTAAAGCACAAGTATGGTTAAATTTTCCTCGATCTACTTCATTATTGTTCTCCATTTTTATTTCATGGGCAATCTTCATTTATAGCTCTACTTCTTATGTTGATTAGTTGCTTACGGATTTTGCAGGATGCAGACAGACTGATCACGCTGAACAAGAAAGAGAAAGTCGAGCATCAGTTAAGAGGAGAGTCGAATGGTCAAGAAGTTGACACTAGTGAAAATACTGATGGATCTGACCCAGTCTACAAAATTAGGCCAAGCTTAGTTGCAGTTTTACATGGGGATTGGATTATGCCCTTGACGAAGGAATTGCAAATTGCCTACCTCCTCAGAAGGTTGGATCAATAACTTCCTTTACCCTGTTTCACTGTTTCCTTCCCACTTGAGATTGGGTAAGAAACAGTGATTCGCGGTCGTAATACTCATTAGGATTACCTGATGATACCATTGTTGATATAGAGGTGTTTAGTTAGTTCAGATGTTATTTTTATAATCTATGTTAAAACCAATGACTCTTCCAAGCACAATCAATCAAGAATTGAAAAAGAAATGAAATCAAAAGTAAAACAAGCACACACAACACAAGGATTTATAGTGGTTCGATCAAGATGATCTACATCCATTTTGGAAGACGACGATAACGATTTCACTATGATTCAAACAAGATTACAAGAGTATAAACCCCTCTCAAGAACAAGCCTTCACTGGATCTCTCACTCTCTCTTAGTTACATACCTTGTTCTTTCATTTCTAATTGTTTTTATAGACTACAAAGAAAAAAAGAATTAGTATTTTTTCTTATCTCCTGATGCCTACTCTTTTTAACTACAAAAGAGGGAATTAGTCTCACCTAACTAGCACACCCTTTTGGACTACTAACTAGTATTCAAGGAACATGTGTTACAAATCCCCACCATGACTTGAATACCATAACCACCCATCATCATCGCCTTTGCTAAGCCCCTCAAGGGCTCTCAACACATGTTGACACCAACCAAGTCCAAGCAATGCTTGAACTTGATACTTGGAACCGGCTTTGTCAACATATCTGCAGGGTTATCCGCTGTAGGAACCTTTAGCATCGCTATCCTACCTTCCTCAACTGCATCCTTGATAAAATGATACCTGACATCGATGTGCTTCATTCTCTCATGATACATCTGGTTCTTGGTTAAGTGAATGGCACTTTGATCGTGAGAACAAAGTTGCAATCTCTTGCTTGAAACCCAAATCACCAACCAAACCCATCAACCATATACCTTCCTTCATCGCTTCATGGCTTCGCCATGTACTACTGCTCTCGGTTGTAGACAATGCAAACTGTGCTTTGCAAAACCGACCTCCAACTGATAGTACTACCACACAATGTAAAAGTATAACCTTGTCAATGACCTTCTTCTATCAAGATTACCTGCATAATCAGAATCAACATAACCCACAACATTTGTCGAATCACTATAGTGTTTATCAAACACTAAACCAACATTTGTACTGCCCCTTAGATACCTCAAAATCCACTTTACAGCTTGCCAATGAGCCTTCCAGGGACTTCCCATGATTCTTCTTACCAACTCACATCTTGTGCGATATCCGTCCTTGTACAAACCATAGCATACATGATGCTACCAACTGCGCTTGCATATGGAACTCGAGACATATACTCTGCCTCATCTGCAGTTTGAGGTGATTGCCTTCTAGAAAGTTTAAAATGAGCTGCCAAAGGAGTACTTACTGGTTTTGCATCTTTCATACCAAATCGCTCCAACACCTTCTCGATGTAAGCCTTCTGGGACAAATATAACTTTCCTTCAGCTCGGTTTCTATGAATCTCCATGCCCAATATCTTCACTACACCATTTTAAGGTATTAGCAACCTACCATAGCTGTTACGAAACGGGGTCGCAACAGGCTTTTGCCGTTGCTAAACACGATGTCGCAATTTTTAGCAACGGCATAAGCTCTGTTGCTAATCTCGGTCAGCAACGGCAATTCGCAACGGCGCGTGCCGTTGCTAATTTTTTTATTAGCAACTGAGTCAAGTTGTTGCTAATCTATTGCTAATTATAGGAATACCCCTACCTGGAACTAGATATTGTTTGTTCTGGTTCTAATTTACTAGTTATGGTACTAATTTAGCAACAGAGCATCGATGTTGCTAATTTCTTGCAACCACAAAAAAGAGAGGTCAAGTCTATGTTTATTGACCTAGTCAAGATTCATTTTTTCCCTGCAGTTACCCAGTTCCCCATATTCAACATACACACAGATATACAAACTACAATGGAGATATACAAAATTGTATTGTTGAGAATCACGACTACATAAGATTATAAAAGAAAGGATTCTTCAATTGATATAATGTACACAAGTGAACTTACTGAACCAAAATTTTGTGACTGACATACATTATTCAATCTATGTTGATGTTCATAAATGGATGGGTAAGGATGGGTAACCTAGTGTGTGTCAACTGACCGAGGCATTGAAAAACAGGGAAAGAAAGACTAAAATATCACCAGAATTATCACGAGACTCCACTTGCTTAACCAATTTCCTCTGCAAATCATACATAGATTCAGCTGCTGCTAAAATATCACCAGAGTACTGCTTTTTCACTTAATCCCAAATACCTGCATAATAACCAATTTGATGTTTCAGTACTGAGGTCACAAACAAAAGACTAAGCCATAGATTTTGTATAATCTGCAGAGACAAGTCAAAACCATGTAAAGCAAATATCAACAAACTCTGCTATAAGTGAACTAAATGGAGATGTATGTAGAAGCAAATCCAAACAAAATATTTAAGAGAACATCATGTAAGAGGGAAAGAAGAACTCTTTGTTCCACTACTCTACTATAAGTGAACTTAAATTGAGTTGTATGCTCATAGGAGGCTTAGAACAAACTTCAAAATTCCATTTCAGTTCACTTATCAAAATGTAGTAATAATAACTAGGAGCCTTGATAATACAGCTAGTTCAAAGAGACAAGTGTGAGAATGAGAGAACAATAATACACTCCTAAAATCCAACCTCAATACCATATAATCGGATAAGCAAATAGTATCATGTTCAATATTGTTTACCTAATCCAAAGGAATAGTTCACTAATCCCTTAAAAATGACCATCTTGAAGAGCCCCAACTTCATATAGAATTTCAGCTAAGGGAAGTTGTGACACTGGTGAGTTTTTCTGGAATTGTGAAGGATGAATCTTTGAGGGGTAAACACTACTGTTTCAAGACAAGTGACAAGGACATCAGAATAATTCGGTGGAAAGCTATACAATTTTGAAATTCCCAGTAAAAAGTAGAGTAAATCAGAATATACCTTTTCAGAGAAGTCATATCAAGAGTTAGAGTCACTTTACATCCAGTATTGAAATCAATAAATTGAAGTTGAAAATCAAGTTGGTAACTGTCACATAAGCAAAAGTTAAATTGTTCACAACTATTGCTGATATATGTAAATATGAAAAAGGGGGACCTTCTGCGGATATGCAAGAACTTTAAATCATATTCTAGTTAAGGTATTACACATTTAGACTTCATTTGTTGACGTGTCAACATGGAAGCACTAGGGACTATTATTACATATGACGAACAACACAATTCACAACTCAGAGTAGGTTCCAAAAAAAATTCAACCATTGTTGAGATGAAAGTGGAAGTGCTAAAGGTGCTAAAGCTAGATTAAACAATATATGCATAATATATAGCTTGTGAAAGAGAACGAAAGAAACATTTTTACCTCTGGGCGAATGGAAACTTGTTTTAATCACATTATCAAGCTTTACATGTATCATGTATGCATCCTCAACCACATCTAGAAGATTGCTCAGAAAGAGACTAGTTAACTGTAGCATAAAATTCAGTTTAGGAATACATTTGCCAGAAGTTCATTCCAGTGAAAAAAACAACAGGGGAGAAGAAACAACTATGAAATATATCAGGCAGCTAAGTTGTTGACAGGTGAGTTCATCGCTCAAACATCAGTATACATAATCCACAACATGAAGAGAAAATTGTAAGCATAAAAAGATACATTGCTTATATGAGATGATTCCAGGTTAAAGACATTCCCAAGAAGATGAAGAAAAAAAAGGAACAATAACCAATAATTTCTAATCACTTACTTGTGTTTCAAATGCCAGGTTTTTTCCCACTACCAAGATTCCGAGATCTCATAGCATTGGATACAAACGTAAAGGAAACACAAGCGTTTACATTTGTGAAACTATACAAAAAGATGAAGCATCAAATTAATAATTCACACTAAGTGTCATATTAAGCTCTTCTAAATCAATAAATAGCATTACCTTCATAACAAAAAACACAAATAAGTGAAGAAGATTACGTGCGATATTTCCTGCCTCAGATGCACTAACTGTAATTTAGCATGTTTATACACAAGCATCTGTTGCAAGTACCTTGCTTTGGCTACTCTGCACCCAAAATGCAGCTCAAAGTCAGTGGATTATTTTGTTAAATAAGAAAGTCATCAAATAAATGAATAAATGTGAAGCCTAACAACATGTGAGAGGCAAGGACACATAGTACGATTGCCAATACTTCAACTACCAATATACACATGATACATCAAAAACTAGAGCATAAGATTGATAGAAGCAATAAGTCACTACCCACCGCCAACAAGTTGGGTGCCATGGAAATTTCTCCTGGGTTTATCATTACCACTAAAACCATCCACCACCTCCAACAACAAAAAGGCTATGGCAGCAAGAACCAAATTTCCCACTTGGCTTATGTTGGCTTCGTCACCACTACCACCAAAACCAAGAACAATTTAAAGGCCTTGAGAACCATAGGGATACCTCCAATACCAACAACAATTCAAAGGATTATGTATCCCTTTAAGTGGAGGAATATAAAGGTGAAATGAAGTCTCGAATTCATGAATTTTAAACTAACAAACATTCCACGAAGTTAATCAAACTTACTAAGTACCAGAAAGTACATGGCTATCTTAGGGATATAAGAGATCTTATACCTATTTTAAGTTGGCATCAATTTTGAGTGTAAATCTATTTGCTACTACTGTATATGTAATAACACTTACTTCTTCTTGTGCATTTCTAACAACTTTTTGCTGGTTAATCTTTTCCCTTGGAGCAGCACCATCAATAACTTTCAGAGGCAATGTTAACCTTGAAATCACTGCAATGGTAATACATATGTAATGAGAAGCATTAACTTATAGAAGTACAAATTAAAACCAAATACAAATTTAGTGTAAGAATAATAAGGCCTCCTTAGTCTGAAGCAACGAAGCCTAGTCGATGATATGTTGAATAGACTAGATAATCGGTAAAAGATGACCTTATTACCTCATATCGATGCTTCAAAATCTCACAAATGCCCTTCAATCTCAGATCGATGCTTCCAACTGCAATAAAAACTCCAACTAAAATCCATTAGCAAACATAAACATAAGAAATAATAATGTAAGTTGAAAGCATTTCGAATACTCTAGTGGATTGGGCGAAAGGGGTGCTGCTGCTATGGCTAATGCCATGATGACATGGAATTGATGGTGGTGGCGGCGGGGGCGGTCCTGGTTGCAGTGGTTGTGCTGGAAGTGGTGTTGGTGCTGGTGGTAGCTATGAAGAAGGTTCAGATCAATCACTTACCATCCAATAGTTTCTCAGGACAAATGCTACTGAAACCATAACATTATTTGACAATACGCTGAAAGAATATATGTTGCTTCTAACTAAAATGCACAATATCATCTTTGTTTTAACATACAGTTAACATACTTGAGGAAAGGCTACAATTTTAACTATTATTTGATAAATGCGCAAATTCACAAAAATGCGGTGACCTACAAAAAGAAAGAAAAGAGGACAAAAAAATTCTTCATTTCTAGCTAGGCATTAACTACAAACCTTTTCCCTAGTCCATGTTTGCCTAATTCACCAAAACAAGCCAAAAAAAACAACCGTTTTCATGTATCCTTTCACATCAAATGTTTGATAAAACAAATGTGTAAAAAATGAAACACCATATTTGTGTTCTTCGATGATACAACCATCCAATAGCAATGTATAAATGATCTGCAATCCATAAATATTTCATTGCTCTAAATCCACCAATACCTTCTCACGGTATTGATATCAGGCGGAGAAGATTCATCAATCGATTATTTTTTTTTCAAAAATGGGGAGTAAAGGAGTTCAGAGAGAACATTCAAACAAGGCCACCCCTGGAAATACTGGAAGTTAACTTGACATGGACATTGGAAAAAAACTTACTTGTACACTAAAAATAACAAATATAGTTGCATGAACTACACCAAAGATAAAGATTCTCACTACCTTCATATGAGAATTTACCTCGTACAGAGATTTATAAGAACCTGCAAATATAAGCGATTAGACTTGGAATAAAACTTCATATTTCGGATAGCAATTGAACATGTGTATAAAAAGCATTAACCTATGTACAACAGCAACACCGTCATGTTCCTTCTACCACCTCCCTAATAAAGTCATTTTGGTTGTATTTTGAGAATCCACTACACTTGTTAATTTCTCTCTAATGACAACTATCTTTTCCACGAAATTTCTTAGCAAATAAGAGTTACAAGCAACATTAGGGTCTCACGTTTTAAACCTCTTATTATCACTGACATATGCAATTTCAAATACCAAGCCTACATTTTATCCATTCCCTTAAACACCAAGAAACAACCTTTATGATCTTCCCTAAGGTTGTCTGTATACTTCCACTAACGAGAGCAATAAAAATTAAAGGATGCATATATAATTCCCAAGTTTGTGTTGTACAATTGACATGGACCAATGCTTAATCCTGTATTGACGTTAAGCACCACAAATCGTACCCAAATATTTTTTTGAGCATCATTAAATCATAAACATAATTGAGTTTAATCGGATTAGAGTTTCAAACCCATGAGAAATTAGCCTCATTGCTACCACTAAACACATATTACGCAATTCCTCACAAACCCGTACAAGTATTAAGCATGAATTAGACATTACTACTACATTTAGGGAATATCCCCAAATTTACATGTACGAACTCTAGCCTATCAAATTACACAATTGAAGTTAACAACCTTGAAATACAACCCCTAATTTATAGAACCCTAGACGAAAATGCTACATTTATATATCAATTAGTGTGATTATTGAACAGAAAACCATTGTAAACCAGTGATGAACATAAATTAAACAAAACCCTTAAATTAATAGAACCCTAGAATTACAGAATATCAACTAGTTTTAAGAGATGTGCCTACCTGATAGAAGAAGAGAGAAACAATCGACTGAGTTCTTCATCTCAGTCGTACTGAAATCCAATGTTCCTTCACTAAAGATTAGCAGATGATGAAACCCTAAAATTCCCAAAAAAACTGATGATGATTATAAAAGACTTACATAGATCGAAACTGAAATCGAAACCCTAAACTCGATAAGTAGATGATTGAAGATCAATTATGACTAACGGTTGATTGAAGATGATATTCTTTTCTGCTGCTGTTAAGAAATGACCGATTGACGTCGACTTTGAGAGAAGAAGGAAAAAAAATGTGAAATCGTGGGTTCATCCTTTGGTTGCCAATTTTATAGAACAAAACGATTATTACCTGCAGATCGAACTAGGGTTGATGTGCTTCAATTGATTTTGTGAAAAGGGATCTGAAGATGATTCTGATGACTTTGTACTCTTGATTAAGAAGAATTCAGTTAAAGAGGAGACTAGGGTTTGCTTTTGAATCTGAGATGGGGTCTTGAGAAGTGAAGAAATTGATGGTGGTCCTTTGATCGATCTGGTTATAAGGGTTTGAAGTTGTCGTTGTACTAGGGTTCTTCAGAGCTGCAGCTCGAAGAAGAAAGAGAATGAAAGAAAAATGTGGTTGAGAAATCTCTAAGGGATGAAAGAAAAGGCGGATAGGGCTAAAGGGGTGGAAAAAAGAAGAAGAGTACTTGACCAAACTTTGACTTGGGCATAAAAACAAGTCAAAGTGTTCCCGACCACATGCGCGCTTCGCATGCACGAACAACTAGCAGTTGCTATTCGCAACATAAATCTCCCGGTTGCGAAATTAGCAACAAAAATCTGCGGTTGCGAAATATTAGCAATGGAAATTAGCAACAGAAATTTAGCAACGGCACTAGTGCAGTTGCTACTCTGGGTTGCTAAAACCTTAAAATGGTGTAGTGCTTCTTTGCTACACCCAAGTCTTTCATCTCAAACTCACTACTCAATTGCACCTTCAACTTCTGTATCTCTGACATGTCTGTGCAAGCGATCAACATATCATCAACATACAAGAGTAAATACACAAATGGACCATCTTGGAGTTTCCTGTGATATACACAACTGTCATACTTACTCCTATTGTATCCATTTTCCAACATAAAAGTATCAAAATGTTTATACCACTTCCTTGGAGATTGCTTCAAACCATACAAAGATTTCTTCAACAAACATACATGGTATTCTTTGTCAGGAACTTCAAACCCATTTAGTTGTTGCATATAAATACACTCTTCCAAATCACCATGAAGGAAATCCGTCTTAACATCTAGTTGTTCCAATTCTAGATCTTTCAAAGCAACTATATCAAGTAATGTTCTAATAGAAATATGTTTAACAACAGGAGAGAATACCTCATTGTAGTCAATGCCTTCTATTTGTGTAAACCCCTTTGCCACAAGCCTTGCCTTGTACCTTGTTCCTTCACCATCTGAAGTACCTTGTTTCTTCTTGAAGACCCATTTGCTTCCAATAATCTTCTGTCCTTTTGGTCTTGCAACTATCTCCCAAGTGACATTCTTTTCAAGAGACTCAATTTCTTCAATTGCAGAAGCTTCCCATTCTGCTGATTCTTCACCACCGATTGCTTCTTCATAGGTTCTTGGATCATCCCTATCTATGCTCTCACCCACTGCAAGTGCATACGCAACCAAATCATCATGGCCATATCTCTAAGGTGGTCTAACTTGCCTCCTCTCTCTGTCTCTTACAAGATTGTACTGATGACCTTGTGCTTCTTCTTCCTGGGCAGGTTCTTGCACAATATCTTGATCATCATCATCATCAGAAACAACAGTCCCATTGTTTCCTTGAACTTGCACATCAAGTTCCACCTAGTCACTAAGCTCCACCTTATCAGTAACACAATCTTCAGCTTTTCCATCTAGTTCTTCATTCTTTGGCTTCAACATCGATTTCTCATCAAATTTCACATCTCTGCTGATAAGAAACTTGTTTGATCTTTTTGCGGGACACCATAACTTGTAGCCTTTCACGCCCTTTTCATACCCAAGAAATATGCACTTCTTTGCTCTAGGCTCTAGCTTCCCCTCATTTACATGAGCATAGACTGGACATCCGAATATCTTCAAGTCTTCATAGTTAGCATGTGAACCTGTCCAAACTTCATTTGGAGTCTTACACTCAATAGCAGTCGATGGAGATCTTTTCACTAAATAAGATGATGTGTTTGCTGCTACTTCCCAAAACTCCTTTGGTAACCTGACATTGGAGAGCATGCACCGTTCCTTCTCCATTATGGTTCTGTTCATCCTTTCTGCAACACCATTTTGTTGCGGTGTTTTTCTGACTGTGCGATGTCTTACAATCCCTTGCTCCTTGCAGAACTCATTGAACTCACCCCCACAAAATTCCAAACCATTGTTTGTCCTCAAGAACTTGATTTGTCTTCCGGTTTGCTTCTCAACCATAGTCTTCCATTGCTTGAACTTGACAAAAGTTTCATCTTTGTGTTTAAGTATGAATACCCATACTTTCCTTGAGAAATCATCAATGAATGTCAACATATATCTACCACCACCATATGAATCAATCCGAGAAGGACCCCAAAGATCAGAATGAATATAATCCAGAATACCCTTGGTGTTATGAATAGTTGTACTAAACTTGACTCTACACTACTTTCCAAAGACACAATGTTCACAGAAATCAAGCTTGCTTGTTTTATGACCACAAAGCAATCCATGCTTGCTCAAAACAGCCAATCCCCTCTCGCTCATATGCCCTAGCCGCATATGCCACAACTTAGCAGTATCATCATCAGAACTTGAAGAACATACAACTGCGTCACCCGTCACAGTAGTACCTTGCAGCGTATAAAGACCATTAATTCTCTCGCCCTTCATAATTGTAAGACTTCCTCTTGCGACACGAATAACTCCACCTTCACCTTGATACTTACAACCATTTGAATCAAGCGAACCCAAAGAAATCATATTTCTTCTCAAGTCTGGAACATGCCTAACTTTAGTTAAAGTCCTCACCATATCGTCATACATTTTAATTTGAATTGTACCTACACCCACCACTTTACAAGTGACATTGTTTTCCATAAGAACTTTACCACCTTCTCTATCTTGATAAGTAGTAAACCACTCTCTATTAGGACACATTTGAAAAGTACACCCCGAATCAAGAATCCACCTATTTTCCGAGATTACGGTATGAACCGTTCCATCATCACTTTATTCTTCAACATTTGCTGCGGTGCCTTGGTTAGTATTCTTCTCAACATTCTTCAATTTTGGACAATCCTTCTTGAAATGCCCATTTTCCTTCCAATGAAAACAATAGAATTTACCGGATTTTGATTTAGACCTTGACTTTGATCTACTCCTATCAAATCCGCCCCTTTGGTTTTCTCTTCCTCTAACAAACAACCCATCTCCCGAATTGTCTTTTCTATCAATACCCGTCTTCTTTAACTCCTTAGAGTTCAAAGCCGCTTTAACATCTTCCATGAAAATTGTGATTTTTCCATACATTACGGTATCAACAAAATTATCATAAGATGGTGGTAAGGAACAAAGCAAACCCAAAGCTTGGTCTTGATCTTCAATTTTGATAGCAATATTTGCCAAATCCAAGAGAATTTTATTATAATCATCAATATGATCTATAATAGACATTCCTTCATGCATTCTAAGAGTATGTAATTTCTTCTTGAGATATAAACGATTAGTTACGGATTTAGTCATATACCTCTTTTCCAACTTGTTCCATAGCCCGTCTGGTGTCGTTTCCATCGCAACTTCTCTCAAGACCTCATTGCTCAAACACAATAAAATTAATCCATGTTCTTTCTCCAAGAGAACATCCTTTTCTTCATCCTTCATTGTTGTTCCAAGACCCGTTTTTCCCTTCAAAGTTTTCACCAAACCTTGTTGCACCAAAACATCCCTCATCTTTAGCCTCCATAAATTGAAATCATTCCTTCCATCAAATTTCTCAATCTCATACTTTGCCGCCATCGTAGATCGCTTCTACCCGGAGCTCTGATACCAATTTGTTAAAACCAATGACTCTTCCATGCACAATCAACCAAGAATTGAAATAGAAATGAAATCAAAAGTAAACCAAGAACACACAACACAAGGATTTATAGTGGTTCGATCAAGATGATCTACATCAACTTTGGAAGACGGCGATAACGATTTCACTATGATTCAAACAAGATTACAAGAGTATAAACCCCTCTCAAGAACAAGCCTTCACTGGTTCTCTCACTCTCTCTTAGTTACATACCTTGGTCTCTCATTTCTAATTGTTTTTATAGACTACAAAGAAGAAAAATAATTAGTCTTTTTTCTTATCTCCTGATGCCTACTCTTTTTGACTAGAAAAGAGAGAATTAGTCTCACCTAACTAGCATACCCTTTTGGACTACTAACTAGCACAATTAGTCTCACCTAACTAGCACACCCTTTTGGATTACCAACTAGCACACCCTTTTGGACTAATAACTAGTATTCAAGGCACATGTGTTACAATCTGTTTACCAGTAGTTGGTTTCACCTAGTATGTTCTAAGCTGTTCTGCAATGTTTGGATGAAAAAGAAAGAAGAAGATATCAACATCTATGCAAATTTCTAGTTGTAATTAAAATGGAAGCATCCCCACCCCACCCCTGTTCTAGGAATTAATGAATTTCAAGATTCATTTTCTGGGCTGTTCATTCCACAGTTTTTTCAGTCATTATGTCAATCTTCAGCTCATTTTGAAAGATTGGTAAACTGCAAAATACATTATTAAGCTGATCCAAGTTTCCCTACTATATTGTACTTGATGCAGAAAAAAGGCCAGATTCAAGATCAAAGGGCAGCCGGGAAGCTGACAATAATAAACTGTTGAAGTTGGAAGAAAAAGAGGTGGTTTCTTGTGTAGCTAATATGCTTTCTGATCTTTGTGATCCATGAGACTGGATGGCCATGGCCAAATTTCATACCGAGAATTGACTTTTCTTTTCAGTATTTCTTTCTGACTTGTCGAATAACCAGTTGTAGTTCAAGTCAGGCTGTTAATAAATCTTTACCAGTCAGAGAACTATAAAGACTAAGAGTCTGGTAAGATCCTTTTTTTGGGTCGATAGAGGAGAAATATTAAAACAGTTTTCAAAAATAGAGACTTTGCTTGGGGATTCTTTTTAAAAACAGTTTTCAAGAATAGTTTTCCATTGTTTTAAAAACTATAAATTGTTTGGTAGGATAAAACAGTTTTAGCTTTCCCCCTAAACAAATCAACTTTCCCTATAAATTGTTTGGTAGGATAAAAACATTTTTTGAAAACCAAGGAAAATCAATTGAATCCGATCAAATGTAACTCGTCTAAGAGATAGTGACTGGCCATGGCCATGACTCACTTGTAGTCATTCCCTCGATCACTTACTTTGTTCTGAAAAGAAGAACAAGGAAAAAAAAACACATAAAACAATAATTTGTTGTTTTCATTTTTTTGTTTTCAAAAATAGAAAACAAATATAAAACATTTTCTGAAAATGTCCTTACCAAACACGTATTCTCCTGTATTCAAAACTGTACCAAACAGACTCTAAAATTGTGGTCTAAAATCAAACAACTTAAACTGTCCTCAAAATTTACTAGATGAACCTCTAAAAAATAGAACCATATTTTGGGGACCATGGTTTTTTCGGGGGATCATGGTCAGTTCAGTTACGTCACAGAAAATATTTCCCAACCGAACAATAGTTCAGTTATGTTGCAAAAAACATTTCCCAACCGAAAACAATTTGGCTATTTCGCAAAAATAACTCCCAACCGAACATAAGTTTGGTTACGTTGCAAAAAACATTTCCCAACCGAACTGGTCAGTTCGATTATGTCACATAAAACATTTCTCAACCGAACTGGTCAGTTCGGTTACTTCACAGACATTTCCCAACTGAACAATAATTCGGTTATGTTGCAAAAAACATTTCCCAACCGAATAATAGTTCAGTTATGTTGCAAAAAATATTTCCCAACGGAACAATAGTTCGATTACGTCGCAAAAAATATTTCTCAACCGTTACGTCGCAAAAAATATTTCCTAGCCAAAAACGTCGCTAGGAAAATAGAACCATGGTCCCAAAAGATCTTGTGTTCCATGGTAGCTCGATGTTGGAGAATAAATCTTTGTGTGCAGCCCAGTGGGCCTCAAACATGAAGTAAGGACTGCATTAAGATTCTAGAAGAGAGCTATCTGCACTGCCTTTGATCAGGAAAATAGAAGAACGGGGGTCGGTTTTGAGTTTTCCTATCAGACCTTGTGGAGGATTAATTATTATTATTATTGTTATTATCTTACTTTCGAAGAGTTAGCAAAGTTGGTGGTAGGGGTCCAATTTGCTTAGGGGGTTTTGCTAATCCAATGGTAAGAGATGTTTTTCCTTTCTGGATTTGGGTATACCCCAGTAGCTCATGTTAGCATATACTGTTTCCGTTTCATTTTAGATGAGTGTTTAGGGTTATTTTTTTGTTTTATATTATTTGATAGTTTTCATATTTTCCCCACAAAACTACCAACAATTCCTTAACATTTTGTCATGAAACCATAAATTTATTTCAAATACACTAATAGCAATTAATGTTTGAAACTTTTCTCAAAAATATAAATAGATTTATTTTATATCTCTTTCCATTTCTTAATCTGCATAAAAATTCCTAAATTATCATCTAAAATGTAACGTAGTGAGTATAATATATTGGGCCCAAATAAGACAACATAAATTATTATTCACACTTGGCAGACATGCATATAACTCATTCTTTATATGCCAAAAAACACAAAATCATGCAATTTGATTAAAACAACAAACTGGCTAATGAAAATTACAGATCAAAATATAAAAGAAACACGGTACACAAATTGTTCGAATCTATAAGCAGCAAGGGGTGAGCCATCACGACCATAGAGAAAAGAATGAAACAAAGGGCTGACCGCTATGTGCCATCACAGCATCCCCACTTAACAAACAAAAACGGCTGAAGTTTTAACCATAACAACAGGGAACCCTACAACAAAGCCAAAAAACTCCTACAACTAAAGCTTTCCATCCATCTGTCTTCGTCTACGGTACTCAAGATGATGAAACAAGATATTCGATGAGCCAAACAGTTGCAGATGTTGGATCACCTAATATCGTTGATGCAATCATTTTCATTACCATTTTGGCTATCCTCCAATATTTCTCTACCTTATCTTGTATCCGCGTGCGCTCCCTATTTCCTACAATGCTACGCTCCATTGTCAAACTCTTGTTCTGCCCATTATCACAGTTACCCTTTGTTGAATATTCAACACCAACTTAGTCAAGTGTTCACACTTATCTAGATTAACCTAGAAATATCTAGGATGTCTAGAGTCAATGTTAGACAATTAACATGTGTAAAATGAGTGTTCTAGAGTTAGACAAATCAAATAAGAATACTAGATTGTCTAGTAGTTGGTTTGGTGGAAACCTCCATAGTTGGTAGCCTCCATAGGCATAGTTCTCTTCTTCTTTTTGTATCCTATAAATAGGCATGTTGTATTCATTTGTAAGTAAGCAATCAAGAATCAATCAATACAAGGTTCAAGTTACAAAGTCCTTGCTTCCACCCTCACTACTAGAGTTCTAGGAGCTCTATACGAGCAACACCACTATGCTCGTATATCTCCGAAAACATTATCAAGGGTTCTAAGTTCTTGATAAAAGTATAAATTTTAACTTGGTATCAGAGCTCGTTCGATCCGAAATGGGCGTAAAAGTTTCCGCTACGAATTGATGGGTGTCAAAGCTTTCGACTTAAGAATATATGAAGTTTAAGAAGAAGAAGATGCAAACACCACTAAGAAGATTTCAACCATTCCAACTGTCAAAAAAAAAAAAAAAAAAAAACCTTCACAGGAGCAAAAACGCCTCCATGTGAAAAAAGAAAAGAAGAGAAGAAAAAAAAAATCACTTTATGATAAGTGACTAGAAGACAAGTTTGAGGGAAGAAAGCAATAATTTGCCTCCTCAACTGTTTACAAAGTTCTAAAGGCAATTGTGGGAAGAGTGCACCAAGGATTTCCTCCACAATCGTTCAAGAGTTTTAGA
Source organism: Papaver bracteatum (assembly GCA_023529315.1). Classification (NCBI taxonomy): domain Eukaryota; kingdom Viridiplantae; phylum Streptophyta; class Magnoliopsida; order Ranunculales; family Papaveraceae; genus Papaver; species Papaver bracteatum. The sequence goes on from JAJJWX010001638.1 coordinate 250,965, forward strand.
AACCGATATCGAGAAAACGTCAACAACGAATGCCTCCATATATTGAGGGAAGAGAGCATCAAATGATCGCCTACTCATATTGTGGGAAGAGAGCCTCAATGTGACGACCTACTCAATGGGGTCTCCATGAAGAAAAAAAAAAAAAAGAAGAAGAAGAAAGGGTCACTTCCTAATAAGTGATCAGAGAAGGATTTGAGGGTAAAAACAATAAGTGATTGTTTCCTCAAATCGGGAAGAAAAAAAAAGGATATTGAGGGTAAGAGAAACATATTGCTTCCTCAATTGTCGAAGAAAAGCATGGCATGTTTGTCACGAGATACTAAATCATACTCGTGATAAGAAGAAGAACAAAAAAAAAAAAAAAAAAAACAACAACAATGGCGGTACGTGGTGGCAAACATAAAGAGTTTTCATGAGCGAAGCAATCATGAGGAGCTAAGAAGCGCAAACGGAGATTGGGTGAATATCAAAAAAACAGAGCCATTACAAATTACGGGGAGTGTTGGAATTACCTAATTTGTAATGTCTAAATGGGTTTGCAGGTGTTTGTTTAAATAGTACAAACCAAAGTGTGACAATTATGTCATAGCGTGGCAAATCTGTTACGAATTCAGAAATGTGGCAAATTTGGATAAAGTGGCAAATTTGTAACATCAAATAACAAGAAGAAAAATAGTTAGAGCTTGTGGCAGAAGCTTGATGAAATGAAAGATTGTGAGAGAATCTGGATAACCAAAGAAGTGTCACAGTTTTCGAACAAAAGCGTGATTGGAACAAAGATGAATAGAAGAAGAAACAACAAAAATGTTGTGAAGAAACGGAAGCAATCACCAAGTGGTGATGGGATAGAGAACAACAGAAGTGGGTGAAAATCCTATGAGTTGTCTAAAGAGTACAAGAAGTATTTTACTGAAACGAAGAGGACCGCAATGTCCCTAAACTACGATGGAACCCATATGTTCTAAAACTACAATGAGGACCGAAATGTCCCTAAACTACGAAGAGGACCATAATGTCCTTAAACTTCCGAAGAGGACCGAAACGTCCTTAAACTATAAAGAGGACCGAAACATCCTTAAACTATGAAGGGGACCGAAACGTCTACGATAAAGAGAAGTTGGAAAGTCGGTGTTGAGGGGGAGTGTTGAATATTCAACACCAACTTAGTCAAGTGTTCACACTTATCTAGATTAACCTAGAAATATCTAGGATGTCTAGAGTCAATGTTAGACAATTAACATGTGTAAAATGAGTGTTCTAGAGTTAGACAAATCAAATAAGAATACTAGATTGTCTAGTAGTTGGTTTGGTGGAAACCTCCATGGTAGGTAAGCCTCCATAGGCATAGTTGTTAGCCTCCATAGGCATAGTTGGTAGCCTCCATAGGCATAGTTCTCTTCTTCTTTTTGTATCCTATAAATAGGCATGTTGTATTCATTTGTAAGTAAGCAATCAAGAATTAATCAATACAAGGTTCAAGTTACAAAGTCCTTGCTTCCACCCTCACTACTAGAGTTCTAGGAGCTCTATACGAGCAACACCACTATGCTCGTATATCTCCGAAAACATTATCAAGGGTTCTAAGTTCTTGATAAAAGTATAAATTTTAACTAATATCAAGGGTTCTAAGTTCTTGGATCACCTAATATCGTTGATGCAATCATTTTCATTACCATTTTGGCTATCCTCCAATATTTCTCTACCTTATCTTGTATACGCGTGCGCTCCCTATTTCCTACAATGCTACGCTCCATTGTCAAACTCTTGTTCTACCCATTATCACAGTTACCCTTTCCGTTATCCCCAAACTCAATTCGAGGGACATTAATGCGGTTGAAGTAACCTCTCTCCCAATTCTTGACAATCATGTCCTTCACGCAGTTAACATGAAAATGAAAGTCATCACATGTGGAAACGTAAGACCAACCAGTAACTTGGTTCCATAATATTCTTTTACCACACCATGAACACTTTGAAGTTAACTTCTCCTGGAGACATAACTGTTAGAAAAAACAATGTTTTGTTTTAATCAAAAAAATGCATGGACCATGTTTTGATCCCAAGACATATTGCTCCCTAGATGTTTTTTCATGTGAATGAATAAAACATTAGTCCCATATAGACTAAAACACTAAGAGTTTTAGACTTAAATAGCATTGGTTTAGCCTTAAGGGAATGGCCCTTTGGGTCTTTAGACCTTTGTGTATGGGGAAAGCCCTAGACTATGGCAAGGTTGCCTAAACCTTATTGCATTTCTTATTATTTGATGGAAGGAATGATTTCAATTTATGGAGGCTAAAGATGAAGGGATGTTTTGGTGCAACAAGGTTTGGTGAAAACTTTGAAGGGAAAACGACTCTAGCAACAACATTGAAGGATGAAGAAAGGATGAACACTTGGAGAAAGCTACATGGATTAATTCTATTGTGTTTTGAGCGACGAGGTCTTGAGAGAAGTTGCGAGTGAAGCGATACCAGGAGCGGGCCTATGGAACAAGTTGGAGAAGAGGTATATGACTAAATCCGTAACTAATCGTTTATATCTTAAGAAGAATTACATACTCTTAGAATGCATGAAGGAATGTCTATTATAGATCATATTGATGATTATAATAAAATTCTCTTGGATTTGGCAAATATTGAGGTCAAAATTGAAGATGAAGACTAAGCTTTGGTTTGCTTTGTTCCTTACCACCATCTTATGAAAATTTTGTTGATACTAGTAATGTATGGAAAAACTACAATTTCCATGGAAGACGTTAAAGCAGCTTTGAACTCTAAGGAGTTAAAGAAGACGGGTATCGACGGTAAAGATAATTCGGGAGATGGGTTGTTTGTTAGAGGAAGAGAAACCAAAAGGGCGGATTTGATAAGAGTAGATCAAAGTCAAGGTCTAAATCAAAATCGTTAAATTCTATTGAACTTTCATTGTGAGGAAAAGGGCATTTCAAGAAGGATTGTCCAAAATTGAAGAATGTCGAGAAGAATACTAACCAAGGCACCGCAGCAAATGTTGAAGCGAAAGTGATGATGGAGCGGTTCTCACGGTTCATGCGAAAGCTCGGAAGAATGGGTTGGATTCTTGATTACGAGTTGTACTTTTCACATGTGTCCTCATAAAGAGTGGTTTACTACTTATCAAGCTAGAGAAGGTGGTAAAGTTCTTATGGGAAACAATGTCACTTGTAAAGTGGTGGGTGTAGGTACAATTCAAATTAAAGATGTATGACGGTATGGTGAGGACTTTAACTAAGGTTGACGTATGTTCCGGACACGAGAAGAAATCTTATTTCTTTGGTATGCATGATTCAAATGGCTGCAAGTATCAAGGTGAAGGTGGAGTTATTGATGTGTCTCAGAGAAGTCTTACAATTATGAAGGGCAGGAAGATTAATGGTCTTGTATCTATTTAAGGTACCTACTAGTGACAGTGATGCATTGTATGTTCTTCAAGTTCGATGATGATACTACCAAGTTGTGGCATATGCGGCTAGGGCATATGAGCGAGAGGGATTGGTTGTTTGAGCAAGCGAGGATTGCTTTGTGGTCATCAAACATGCAAGCTTGATTTCTGTGAACATTGTGTCTTTGGAAAGCAGTGTAGAGTCAAGTTTAGTACAGCTATTCATAACACCAAGGGTATTACGGATTATATTCAATTCGATCTTTGGGGTCCTTCTCGGGTCGATTCACATGGTGGTGGTAGATATATCGTTGACGTTCATTGATGATTTCTCAAGGAAAGTATGGGTATTCATACTTAAACACAAAGATGAAACTTTGTCAAGTTCAAGCAATGGAAGACTATGGTTGAGAAGCAAACCGGAAGACAAATCAAGTGCTTGAGGACAGACAATGGTTTGGAATTTTGTGGGGTGAGTTCAATGAGTTACTGCAAGGAGCAAGGGATTGTGAGACACCACCGATCATGAAAAACACCACAGCAGAAATGGTGTTGCAGAAAGGATGAACAGAACCATAATGGAGAAGGCACGGTGCATGCTCTCACAATGCAGTTACCAAAGCAGATTTTGAGCGAAAGCAAACACATCGACTTATTTAGTGAACAGATCTCCATCGATTGCCATTGAGTGCAAGACTCCAAATGAAGTTTGGACAGGTTCGCATGCTAACTATGAAGACTTGAAGATATTCGGATGTCAAGCCTATGCTCATGTGAATGAGGGGAAGCTAGAGCCTAGAGCAAAGAAGTGTATATTTCTTGGGTATGCAAAGGGCGTGAAAGGCTACGAGTTATGGTGTCCTGAGAAAGATCAAACAAGTTTCTTATCAACGAGAGATGTGAAATTTGATGAGCAATCGATGTTGAAGCCAAAGAATGAAGAACTGAGATGGAAAAAGCTGAAGAGGGTGTTAGTGATAAGGTGGAGCTTGGTGACAAGGTGGAACTTGAGGTGCAAGTTCGAGGAAGCAATGAGACTATTGTTTATGATGATGATGATGATCAAGATATTGTGCAAGAACATGCCCAGGAAGAAGAAGCACAAGGTCATCGAAGTACAATCTTGTAAGACGACAGAGAGAGGAGAGAAGTTAGACCGCCTCAGAGATACGGCCATGCTTGATTTGGTTGCATATGCATTTGTAGTAGGTGAGAGCATAGATAGGGATGATCCAACAACCTATGAAGAAGCAATCGGTGGTGAAGAATCGTGAGAATGGGGAGCATCCGCAATTGAAGAAATTGAGTCTCTTGACAAGAATGGCACTTGGGGAGATAGTTGCAAGACCAAAAGAGACGAGAAGATTGTTGGAAGCAAATGGGTCTTCAAGAAGAAACAAAGGTGCTCAAGATGGTGAAGGAACAAGGTACAAGGCAAGGCTTGTGGCAAAAGGGTTACTGTAAAGAAGGCATTGACTTCTAATGAGGTATTCTCACGTTGTTAAACATAGTTCTATTAGAACTTTGCTTGCATATAGTTGCTTTGAAAGATCTAGAATTGGAACAACTAGATGTTAAGACGATCTTTCCTTCATGGTGATTTGGAAGAGCGTATTTATATGCAACAACCAAAGGGTTTGAAGTTCTGGCAAAGAAGACCATGTATGTTTGTTGAAGAAATCTTTGTATGGTTTGAAGCAATCTCAAAGCGATGGTATAAACGTTTTGATATCGTTTATGGTGCAAAATAGCTATGGCGAGGGTAAGTATGATAGTTGTGTATATCACGAGGAAACTCCAAGATGGTTCATTTGTGTATTTACTCTTGTATGTTGATGATATGTTGATTGCTTGCAAAGACATGTCAGAGATACTGAAGGTGAAGCGGCTTGATTGGTAGTGAGTTTGAGATGAAGGATTTGTGGCGCAGTAAAAGAAGATATTGGGCATGGAGATTCATAGAAGCCGAGATGAAGGCAAGTTGCATTTGTCCCGCAAAGCTTACGTGAGAAGGTGTTGGAGCGGTTTGGTATGAAAGATGCAAAACTCAATGAAGTACTCCTTTGGCGACTCATTTTAAACTTTCTGAAAGCAATCACCTCAAAGCATGAGATGAGAGTGATGTATGTCTCGAGTTCCATATGCTAGCGCGGTTGGTAGCATCATGTGTGCTATGGTTTGTACAAGGTAGGATATCGCACAAGTTGTGAGTGTGGTAAGTAGATACATGGGAAGTCCGGGAAGGCTCATTGGCAAGACTGTAAAGTGGATTTTGAAGTATCTAAGGGGAAGTACGAGATGTTGGTTTAGTGTTTGATAAACACTATGGTGATTCAACAAATGTTGTGGGTTATGATTGATTGATTATGCAGGTGATCTTGATAGAAGAGAGTCATTGTGACAGGTTATACTTTTACATTATTGTGGTAGTATGCTATCAGTTGGAGGTTAGGTTTAAGCAACACGTTGCATTGTCTGCGCCCGATATGATACATGAGTGGCCGCAAGTGAAAGGAAGGTATATGGTTGATGGGTTTGGTTGGTGATTTGGGTTTCAGCAAGAGACTGCAACTTGTTCGTGACGAGTAAAAGTGCCATTCACTTGACTAAGAACTAGATGTATCATGAGAACGAAGCACGTGAAGTCGAGTATCATTTTATCAAGGATGCAGTTGAGGAAGGTAGGATAAGCGCTGCTAAAGGCTCTAGGAGTTGATAACCTTACGCCATGTTGGCGATTTCAGTTCGAAGTTTGGTGCATTGTTCAATGCACTCACTTAGACTTGGTTGGTGTCGAATAGTGAGAGCGCGCCGAGGTAATGTATGAGAGGAAGGCGTTACGATGAGTGGTGATGGTATTCAAGAGTCATGAGATTTGTAGAATATTCTGAATTATTAGAGCACTTTCGTGAGACTCATTATGGAGCTAGAATTTCAAGAGATATGGGTACTAAGTGGTGATAACGGAGGACTCAAGCATGTATTGAATATATTTAATTGCTAGAATACGAAAGATGGATGAAAGGATTGGCCTGTGATGGTATTGGTCCGAAGTAGCAGCAGCAGAGCATTACAGTCATTGGTATAGTAGGTCGTCGGTGTAGAAATAGAGACGGTGAATTGTGTCTATTCTTTATTTCCCATTTATATAAGACCTTGTTATTTCTATTATAAAACTGTCCAACAATTAGAGCATCACAGTATACTAAGAGTTCCTAAAGAGAGAAATAGCAGGTTTTGCGAGAGAGTAAAGTCTTGTTCTTGAGAGGAGTGTATACTTCCAGAATCTTGTTCAAACTATATGAACGTTATTGTTTTTGTTGTGCGGATGTGGATCATCTTGATTCAACCACTATAATCCCCGTGTTGTGTGGTGGTGCTCGTTT